>CABHPR010157883.1:51099-66166 GCA_902168415.1 Peromyscus melanophrys | reverse complement strand
AGAGAGAGAGAGAGAGAGAGAGAGAGAGAGAGAGAGAGGATATATTTCAGAAAATTAGACATAAAACAAAGAAGAATCAGACTCTACTAGGAGACCTGGGTGAAGTCTATTTGTGTCATACTCTGGGGAGGAATCGGGCTGCATTCTTTTCCTGTCCTGAGGACTTGACTGATGCTGAAGAGGCCAATTTGTTTGGTGGAAGGAATTTCAATTAGGGGTAGCCTTCAGGCTGAGGCATGGCTACTGACCGCTGCTCTTATTTGGAACCACAGTGAGAGAGAGCAGAATTATATGAGAAAAGGTAAAGCTTGCCTGGGAAGGGAGTGTAAGTAAGTTTAAAGTAGTGGACGAAGAGGGTGCAGAGAAAGCAGCTGTCGTTTTAACAAGAGATTAGTGCCATCAAAGAGAAACTTCCTGTCTGCACTGGGACAGTGGGAAAGCCACCTGGAGGGCAAGGCCTCACCCACAGAAGGCTGCACCTTGCGAAAAGAAAAATTCATCTGACAGCCTGAACTTAGAACATCTTTGCAGAGATCTGGGCTCAAAAGCTTAGGGAAGTGTTTCCACAGGGTCAGCACACAGAGGGCATTGCAACTGTGGTCCAAAGGGGCCAGGCCACATCTTAGCTGGCTGCAGACCTTGGCAGCAGCATCTACACGGCATGAGTTTTTAAAAACCTCAAAGATGCACCACTGAGGGTGCACCAAGCTTCCTAAAAGATTGTGCGACAGGGCCAGATTCTCTGAAAGGAAACCATGGGAGCCTCTTTTATAAAGATGAAGCCCAGGTTACAATGGAGACTCCAGGATGCTGAAGATATCAGGGATATGGTTGTCTACCAAAGAAAGTGCAGGCCCAGTGGGGAGCCAGTCTAAGATCATCCCATCACAAAACCTGGATGTTGAATGCAAAGTTGTAGGGTTTGGTGCTGTCTGGCTGGTGTGGGTCTTGCGTTGATCCAATTTGTTTTTACTATACACTCATCATTCTGTTTAGGAACAGGAATATTTATTCTGTGCCATTCTATATCAGAAGTATATAACCTTATTGTTTTATTTCGCAGGGGTTACAGTTAAGAAATTGCCTTGAGTCTGAGGAGAGACACTGGATATTTTAACAGTGTTGGGACTGTTAAAGACCTATAGTAAGGACTTGGGAAGATGGGTCAAATGCATTTTGCATTATGGAATGAAAATAAAGCTTTAGAAGCCAAGGGTGGTTTGTTATGGTTTAAAGTGATGAGTTTGGATGCCACGCTCACATGGCTAGAGCTGTGGTGGTTAATCTTTGTCTACTCGACTAGACTTAGAATCACCATGGACACACCCTTCAGGGTATGTCTATGAGGATGTTTCCAGAAAGATTTAGTTTAAGAGGTGGGAAGACCCACCTGCAATATGGTAAGCACCATCCCATGGCCTGGGATCCTGGACTAAATAAAAAAGAGAAAAAGTGAGCCGAACATCGACATTCATTTTTCTCTGCTCCTGGCTGTGGACATGATGTGACCAACCACCCCATTCTCCTGCCACCATGGCTGCACCTGCTCTAACTGCCACTCCTTCTCAAGATGATGAACTCCACCCTTGAACTGTGAACCAGAACGAACCTGTCCCTTGTTAGGCTGCTTTCGTTAGGTAGTTTGCCACAGTGGTGAGAAAAGTATATGAAGGCAGAAGCTCACTTCCAGCCATGTATAGGACAACCAGGTAGAAGGTGAACAAATAATAGCAGACTTCAAGCAATGCCATCACCCCACAAGCTGTCACCGACCTCTGTGGAACAGGTAACTCAAAAGCAGGCCCCCCTGCTTGTCATTTGAATGGTCTCCAGGATGGAGCTCATGACCAGCCTTAAGTTCATCTGCATCCACCTGACCAGCGTCATAGGAAATATTTTCCCTTTCCTTACTGGAGTAAAATTACAAGGTATAGCCAAGAAGTTTTGACATCTAGAGCTTAAACAACAAAATGACTGGCGAGGGAAAGGAGAGTCACAGAGACAATGAGAAAACGTAGAAATGAATGGATTAGCCTAACAGAACATACGGGATCTGGAAAAAGTATTGGCAAGAGAGAAATTGAAGGCTGAGACAATCCATATCAAAAGAAGAAGAATCTCAGATCAATAACCCGGACTTCCTCTTTAAAATATTGGGATAGTGGAGAGAAAATGAAGCCAGCCTACTCAGACGGAAGGAAGTGATGAAGGCCGGGGCTGAGGGTGATGGAACAGAGAACAGGAAAACAAAAGAAGGCTGATAAAAACCAATCATTGACCTGCTCAAAAGACCCACACAATCAACTGATCTTTAGTCAAACTGATGAAGTCAAAGATAAAGATGATTGAAGATACTAAGACTGAAGGGAGGGGTATGAATGCCAACCTCACAGAAATAAGAAGTGTGTGTGTGTGTGTGTGTGTGTGTGTGTGTGTGTGTGTGATAATATGGGAGACATTGTGCGCCAGCAAATTAGTGCCCTTTGTTGCTAGAAAGATGGAAATTCCTGACTCAAGAGGAATGAAAATGTGGGAAGACACTGAATTAGTATTCTAAAAACTATCCATAAAGAGAGCAGAGGCCTCTGTGACTTCAGTGATGAATTCTACTAAGCATGTCAAAAGGCATTAATAGCAATACTTCACAAATTCTTCCAAGACACAGATGAGAAGGAGACATTTCCCAGCCACTCCAGGAGGACAACACTACCCTGATTCCCAAACCAGACAAAACATCTCAATAAAATGCCACCACTGCTCTTTTAAATATTGACGCAGATGTCCTTGAGAAGGTATTAGCAAACCATGTCTGGCATCATGGAAAGACTTACATACCAAGATGAGGTGGGGCTTATTCCAGAAATGCCAGGGTGATATGACATGCGCAAATCAGTTAAGGCAATCATATATCAAATCCATGAAATCAGCAAGTGTCAGCAAGATAACTTGGACAGTGTAGAGAATGTAACGGACAGGATTCAACCCCTGTGGGATGAGAGTATCCACAAAGGGGAGCAGCAGAGAAACCCTCACCTATGACAAACATCTGAAAACCAACAACGTCACCACACCTAATGGTCACAAAAAAACCAAGCTCACCCTGTGACTAGAAGCAAGACAAGGATACCCACAATGCTCTAGTTTGTGTTCTATTGCGATCAAACACTCTGATCAAAAGCAACATAGGGAGGGAAATGGTTTATTTGGCTTATACTTCCAGGCCATAGTCCGTCACTGAGGGACGTCTGGGCAGGACCTTAAGCAAGAACTTGAAGTAGAAACCATGGAGGAATGCTGCTTATTGGCTGGCTTACAGGATCATGCCCAGCTGGCTTTCTTATATAGCCCAGGGGATGGTGTTGCCCACACTGGCCTGGGCCCCACTGCATCAATGATCAATCAAGACAATCTCCCATAGACACGCACAGACCGGTCTGATGTGGGCCATCCCTCAGTTGAGACTCAACTTTTTGGGTGACTCCAGACGATGTCAAGTTGATGGTCAATGCTAACTGAGACACCAAGCTTACCAGTTCCATCTAGCCCTGCACTGGAAGCTTCACCAGGGAAAACAGAAAGCGAGGTGAAATAAAAACCACCACTGTTGAAGGCAGGGAAAAACCTCTCTGGATTCTGATGACAAGACTTTATGTGGAGAAAATCTCACAGCATCCACTAAAAACCTGTTCAGACTGAGAAATGGTGGCAAAGTCCAGGGTCAATAGAGAGTAATTGTTTATTTCCATAGACTTTTAGTGAGCAGTCCAGAAACAAAGTTAAGAAAGTGACATTATCTAGTGGTGGGACCATGTGGAATTTCCCTCATCCATACTGGCATGTCAAGTGGTGTTATTATCGTGATGTTCTTGTTCAGGCAGCCATATTGTTGAGATTTCATAGATGCATTTTCCCTGTCGAATTTAGGGGACACTGTCTAGCAGCAGACAGCCTAGGCCCTGGGCTCTTACAATCTTTCTACCACCTCTTCCATGGTTTTCCCTGAGATTTAAGTGTAGGGTTACACTGTAGATGTGTCCGTTGCTGTTAGGCACTTCACAGTCACATAGTCTCTTCATTTGGACCAGCTGTGAATCTCTGTATGGTTGGAGCCAGCTGTGAATCTCTGTATGGTTGGAGAGAGAGAGAGAGAGAGAGAGAGAGAGAGAGAGAGAGAGAGAGAGAATCAGTTTCCTCTAGGGACAAGCTACTGAATAGATTCTCCCAAGTAGTTAGTCTTAAACACATGTACACATAAGCAATGCCAAATGGATCCAGTAGGTTGCAAATACACGTGTGTGTGTGTGCATGTACACACATATATGCATACATATGTATGTGCATATTAAATAATTAAAGAAGAGGGAGGGACATGGGAGGAGTTGGGTGAGTGAGATACACGCAGAGCTCATGTATCAAGTTCTTAATAAAAGTTTAAAAAGAAGGAAATGACTTCATGTATAACAGCTCTAAAACCAAAATGCTGGGAGGCTGGAGAGATGGCTTAAGAGCACTGGCTGCTCTTCCAGTGGGTCAGAATTCCATTCCCTGTGCCCATATGACCCTCATAACTATCCGTAACTTTAGTTCAAGGGGATTTAGTGCCCTTTTCTGGTCTCTGTGGGTACTGCATGCATGTGGTGCACAGACATGCAGGTGGAACACCCTTTCATATAAAAGGAAATGCTTACAAATGAACTGAACAGAATACACTTACAATTTATGATTAAAAAATTATAAAATGTCCTTAAAAAGAACGTTATAAAACCTAAAGACAGAGGAAGATTCCGTGTTCGTGAACCAGATCCAGACTTTTTATGATTGTGTCTTAGTGATATTTCCTGCCACTGTGATAAAATATGTCAACAAAAGCAAGAAGTGACACAGTGGGAAGAGATACTTATTATGGCTCACATTTCAAGGGAAGCCCATCAAGGCAGGGAAGTCAGGATGAAGAGCGCTTGAAGTAGCTGGTCACATGGTATCCTCTCTGCTTGTTCAGTCCAGGATTCCAGCCAGGGAATGGTGCCGCCCACAGTGGGTGGGTTTTCTCACCTCAGTTCAATCAGCACCTGCATCCCTGCATTCCAAGAGCCTTCCTCCCAAGTGGTTTCAGATTTTGACAAACTAGCAACTAATCCCAACCATTCCAGATGGCGACATTTCTGTATTTGATCTTAATAGTCAATAGAGATGCTTTCAAAACCCAACCTGGCTTCTCTGAAAAGGTTCATGATAATCTCATCCTAACACTCATGAAGCTGCTGGAAGTCTCCAGAGCAACCAGGCCACTGGAGAAGGAGCAGAACTGGAGGGTGCACTCCTCAACTACAGAACTGACTACAAAGCTTCAGAGCACACAATATTTCCATGATGACTCCATGGGGCCATTCAGAGATCCAGGGTGGGGCTGAGAGTCTGAAGGCCACAGCCCCATTTGTGGCCAGTTGAGTTCCACAGGGCACCAATAATTTTTAATGAGAATAAATGTTCTTTTTCCAACAGATGGTGCTGAGGAAAATACAAAAAACATACAAAAACCAAAATAGGATACATGTTTCATACTACATTAAAATTAAATAAAAATGAAACATAGCTCTAAACATGGGGGATAAAATTCTTTCTAAAACTCTTAGGAGAGAAGATGTGTCTGAATTTATATATATGTATTTTTCTATATATGGCATCTGGAGTCAAAACAAGTGTTACTGAACATTATCACAATTCAGTTTTGGGGTGTGTGTGCTTGGGATAAAGCATGAAGCCTTGTGTATGCATCCACAGTGTTATACCACTGGACCTCAGCCCAACCCAGCAAAGTTTATTCAAAGGGCACCAAGTGGTTGAAAACACAACCAGCACAAGGAGAGAATATATTTACCAACTGTATGTCTGACAAAGGATTGTAAATAAAATATACAGAGAACACGGAATTCATTAACGAAAGGCATATGGTATAATTAAATGGGCAAAGGATCCCAACAGACATTAACTCAAAGATTTGACTAGCAGTAAAGCACATTTGAAAAAAAAAATGGTCATTCATCAGCTCTCAGGAGTACCAATGAAACCAATGAGCTGCCGTCCTGCAGGAGCTGGTGTTGCTATAGCCAAAAACGACAGTGACATGGAGGATGGGGAGAGATTTACACATGCTGTGAGCAGGAATGAAAAATTGTGCAGCTGCCTTGGAGTACAGCATGGCAGCTCTTCCAAGGAATGTGGTATTATGCAGTCATACGCTCCTAGATAAGCCATCAAGAGCAAAAAGAACTAAGCCTTTGCAAAAGTTTGTATGCAAGCGTCCATGGTATCATCTGCAAGCGATCATACACCCCTGTGAACATGAACATTGAGTACCTGAGAGCCATTGAGATGGGATACAGACAACCTTATGCTCAGGGCAGGAGGCTTGATGTATGTGTGGGGTTATTAGTGGGGTAAGCACGTCTGAGGTAGGTGACAAAAATGCCATGGAACAGCTGTGACAATGGCTGTACAGCTCTGCAAGTATGTTACAGCCCCTGAGCCACACAGTTCTAAAGGGTGAGCCTTAGGGTCCCGGAGCTGTGTCTCAATAAAACCATTAACATCGGGAAGAGTTTTGATACTGACATTTAGAAGAACATTGCTTTGTTTGGGGAGGTTGGGGATTGAAGCAGCCGAGAGCCTCTTGGGGAAGAACAGGCAGGGAGTCTGGGGTACTCTGCACCTATTTTTTTTCTCTTCTCTGTCACTGTTTGACTTTTGAACTATGTATGTGTGTGGTGGAAAAGGAATGAGCAGGTCAAGAACACTGCTGATGGACTAAAGTCTGTGCAGTCAGCCACTTCACACCCCACCAAGCAGGAAATGAGGTACAGATTGTTCAGGTTTCCATGCCACGCCCCGAGGAGGCTGCTCATGTGGAGTAAGCACAGTGGAAATGGACCAACCAGACTGGGCAACTGAGGCAAAGGCTCTCCGCCTGAGTCCTTGAACTTAGAATAAAAGCCTCCCTCTGTCTATCTGCTGGCTTAACAAAGAGCAGATAAACTCAAAGACAGCATCAAAGCCTTTCTAGATTTTATACAGAGTGGGTAGAATTCAACTGAGAAGGTGGAAGTCCCCCAAAGATCATGGCAAATGGGCAGAATTTCAGAGTGAAAAGATACATAGGGATTTCTCCATGGAGGAGGTAATGCCTTCAGACCATGATTAAGATAATGGAGAAAATTGAAGAAAATAACCAATATCTGGGAAGAAATTACAGTCTGTGGAGATGTGGAGAGTTCCCATGCCTTTTCCAGATGGTCCTTGGGAGAATGATTTTCTCTGAGTCCTTTCCTGGAGAATTTAAAAATGGAAACTAGGAATTCAGCGAATCAGGTAGTAGCATGTCAATACAGAAAAGAATTTTAATTAAATAAAAATAAGTCATTGAAAATTAAATATTGAGTAATTAAAACACAGTGAAATAGTGATAAAAATTTTTTTGAAAGGGCAAAAGACAATCAGGCTACAACTGAAAGTTTTATTTATGTGTGACTGGACAGAAGACAGAATATTGAGCATGCATAATCATTAACAACACACATGGATGAAAGATTTTCTGAAACTACGAAAAAGAAATCAAGCCAAATGTTCAAGACATTTGAACCCAGTAAAATGCAAAATGATTGACAAGACCATTTGTGGCCCTATAGGAAGACTTAGAAAATTGTCAGACACAGCCTGTAAGTAGGAGACCCTTAACTGTCAGAAGAGACACACTGATTTACAAAGAGAAAAGTAAGGAGTGCTGATTTTTAGTAGGAGACAATGAAAGCCAGAGACAATGGAACAGACATGATCTCTGGGGCTGAGCCTGCAGCTCGCTGAAAAGGGTGTATGGGGAACGGTCTTTCCATTGTCAAAATTAAAAATAAAATGACCCCATTTTCAAAAGTTTCTTGAGCTACCTTAGGTCCAGATACAAATAAACAGAAAACACTGGACCCCTGCTAATATCTGCACCTCTCTCTAGCTATACCCCAAACCAAAAGTTTTGAGTAGAAAATTATGATTAACAGCCAGACTTGCCTATAGACATGATGAGGTCACACATCTGTTAAAGATTTAAGATAACCAGGATATTAAACATAAAGATGAGCTCACACATGGTCTTCATTGAAAAAAAAAAAAAGACATGTTGAGTGGTAAGAAGAGACAAGACTCCATTGACATATAAGATCTAACCATTCTGATTATTTAGCTAGTGGGGAAAGGGAGGAAGAGGTCTTCATTAGAATTATATAAACTCTATAATCTCTGTGCTCAACCAGCGAACCTGCCATTCTACACTGATAACTGGCTTTGCAAAATCATAAAATAATCTGCCTTACATTTGCTACTCTGGGTTTCCAGTGCTCTTATGATGGAGCTTATATTCCTCATACCATGGAGACTGCTCCACATCTCCCAGCCCATTTGCTTTCTCTTCAGATGGTATTATGCTGCAGTTGATAGACTAGATAGGTAGTCTCCGTCTCAGCTTGTCTGATTTCACACCATGGGTCTGATGAGCCAGTCACCATCATTGGGTCAGATCAATGTGCCAGTTGCTTCCTCCTTGTCTCAATTTTGGTTATTTTTGTAATATTTTGCCTGCCAGGATGCTCCTAGCTCCTCTCCCAGAGGCAGAGTAGGTTCTAAGATCTCCCCAGGGTGCAGCAACTGATCACTGGTGGGTGATAGGTCTATGACTCCTGGCCTGTTTCTCGGCCCAGGCTAGAGTGGGAAGCAGGTGTTCTGTCTCTCTCTTGGCTTCCAGTAGGGGCTGCCACAGTTCCTGGGGGCCCTAAAAGCTCCTTGTGTGTTTCAGCCAAATTTTCATCACTGTGACAAATACTTGAGAAAATCAACTTACTAGGAACAGAGACTTCTTTTGTTTCATGATTACTGATCCATGATGACCCAGCTCTGATGCTTTGGGACCTGTGGGGCTGTAGAGCAGCTTACACCTCAAGGATTTAGGCCAGGAGGGAGAGGGTGAGGGAGAGCAAGAGGAAGGGGAATGGGGGAGAGGGAGAGGGAGAGGGAGGGAAGGAGGGATATGGGGGAGAGAAAGAGAATGAGAGAGACAGAGAGGGAGAGAGAGGGAGAGAAAGGAGAAAGAGAGAGAGAGAGGGAGAGAGAGAATGCACATGCATACTGGTATCCTAATTCCAGGTACTCCGAGATATAATTTCCCCCACTAGGCCTCATCACTTAAAGGTTCAACTCTCTCCCAGTAGGGTTGAGCCCTTTTGAGACATTCAAGATCTATACTGAGGCAGCCTGTCTGTGCCTGAACTTCATAAACTCTCATACAGACCATTCTCTGCCTTCAGGAAGTTGTTGAAAATGCTAGCTGGATCCTCCTCCTGAGTTTTTTTTTTTTTTCATGTGTACGTGTGCGTGGTGTGTGTATCTGTGTATGCAAGTGTTTCGTACATTAAACTGATAAAATATCATCTGCTGTTTGAGCTTGTTAAAAGTGAGCTCTGAGAGAGAGGAGGCTCTTCTTTATCTCCCTGTCCAGCGGCAGGGTGGCCTCCTACCTCTGTAGAACAGAGAATGGGAAATGGCAGCAGACGAGGGCATTAGAAGCACTGTGTCCTTGAAGAGGACATGAAGACAAACTATTTGCAACTGAAGTTACTATCGTTTGTCCCACAGAATAAAAATGCTTGCAGTTTAGTGAGGGCAAAAGGACACATGGGACCTGAAAGAGGGAAAGAGACTTTGGGGAATCAGGGGTGGTGGGAGGTAGAGGAGATGAGGGTGAAGGAGAGCCACAGAAATACACTTTGTTTGAAAATGCCATAATGAGATCTAATACCTTGCATGCTAATTTAAAGCATAAAAATAATTTTAAAAGATGCCTGCATTGGGGATAATTGGGAATTCGAAGCTCATCCATGGAGAAGAAAGAAGGGACCCTCCACTAGGACTCTATCAATCTGGAACTCCAGCTGGCTGCCTCAGTTTCCCCAGTTGGTTTCTGTTGGATGTTTATAAGTCCCTAATTTGATGCTGTTAACTTTCTGTTGCTGTGTTACTCAGGAGCGTCACTTGAGGGAACTCTCTGCTCTGACCATGGCTCTCTATGGGGAACTCCAGCTGCTGCCTCAATGGGACAGCAGTTGATTTCTGCTGGATGTTGGACCTTACCTGAGTGACTTCTGCTATGTGTTGTGAGTGCCTGTGGTGACACTTTGCTATGAATCTGCTGCTTCTTTCTATCTGCTACTTGCTATTTAGCTTATCACCTTTGCTTGCTAAACACTTAATAAATCATCCATTCAAAACCAGAAACTACTGTAGATCTTTCTTTAACCATGCAAATCAGCATGCTTCTGTGTGTGCGCGTGTGTGTGCATGTGTGTGTGTGCATGTGTGTGTGTGTGTGTGTGTGTGTGTGTGTCTGTGAAAGCCAGAAGTAAAAATTGGGTACCTTCCTTGATGATCACTTTCCACCTTACACACTGAGGCAGGGTTTCTCACTTGAGCTGAGAGTGGCCAATTCAACTTGTCTATCTAGCAAGCTTGATCCAGGTACCCCAATCTCCAAGTCCTGAGCACTGGGATTTCAGGTGGGCCCATCTGGTGTTTTCAGGGATGCTGAGGATCAGAACACCTGCCCTCACACTTGAACATCGAACATTTCACCCACTGAGCCATCTCCTCAGCCTATTGAACTTTCTGATGCTGCAATCATCTTGAGTTCCCACCTTGCTCCCCCAAGACACCCTTCTTTTTTTAGACTCCAAGCTTTTCTTTGATCCAAGACCTCAGTCAGCTGCCCATTCTAAAACTGATGAACTGGGAACTCGATCTTCTCTTCTCTCTGTGAGGGCGGGATCAATACTTCATCATTCTCCACTTGACTTGGCAGCAGCAAACCTGGGGTTACTTCCGGAATCTTCAGTGATGGCTGAGAACTAGGGCAGAAATGCCATCTTCAACAGGGCTCTGAGGAGGCTACTGAAGAACCAGGACTCCTCTGTGTGAGAATGAGGTTAATTCATAGGACCAGTAGACTGATGAAGTAACCAGTCCTTCAGATGACCTGGGGTACTCTTTCTTATTGTGCAACAGGAGAGAATACTATTCCAACCCAAGCCCTCTGGCTGACGGAAGAGATGGGGTCACTCAGCTAGGTTTTGTAACATTGTCACTGTGGAGCTGTATAACAAACACTGCAGAGCCGACAACCCCTATGGTAAATAGTGTGCGACATCTCCCCAACACGGGCAGAATCAGACTGTGAATGGGAGTCACTAAGGAGTCATGGTCCTCTTACAGGGAGCGTGACAGCAAACCTGCTGCACTACGACCCAGTTTATGTGACAAGTCAAACCTGAGCTCATAAGAAAGGCGAGCATCTTGACCTCCACCATGGAAAATGCAAGTCTTTAGGCAAAATGTTTATCAGCACAGAAACGATGAGTTCAGAGTAGGATTCTGAATGTTCACTGCCAATGTGTGAGGTGGGTGACATTCTAGGACTTCACCAGAGGTCCAGGGGGATCTTACCAGGGTCAGTCCACAGTGAGAGAACTCACTGTCTCCAAAGACTGTTACAGAGTCTGAGATTAAACGAGTGTTGAGCAGATTTGAAATGCCAGCTGCACAGTGTGGACATGAATAGAATCAGTGCCTTGAGTCCATGGGCCAAACTTCCTGATTAGTTCCCAAAGAAGGACCAGTAGAAATGATCTTAGCTCCACAAATGCAGCTCCACTAGTTCTGTGACTGAAGAACAAAGTCCATTCATTGAAAAAGTCTTCTCTCTAACTCAGAGAGAAACTGTAGAACGCAAGCCATCATTGATATTTTGAAGGACAGAGAGAGCCTTCCCCACCACACATCATTCAGACCTCTCTTGTCCTCTGCAAAGCTGATAGGCCACAGCTGACTTGTACATGTGTCTGAGCTGAGCTATCCAGCTGTTCATGCTGCAGCATGTGCACACTCCCTTGGCACAGGCACTCAGCATTTCCTAGGACCCTTGGTGCGTGCTGACACTGATTGTGCACTCACTACATGACACCATGGACTCTCCAAATGCCTTTCCCTACCTTCACTAACGTGGAAGCCTTTTTTCTGTATGTTTGGATTCTAACTTAGAGTTCTTGCTTTCTGTTGCAGTAGATTCAAAAGGTGCTTTGGTCATCAGACTTTGTGGACGATGGTGTCCTGATGTAGCCATCAGTTAGTCCATGCTGGAGGGCCAGAAGTGACCCACTGTCATGAGCCATGTTTGGTCATAATAAGTTATTAGGGCTACTTTTGACAAATGACTGACACTAATTTCAAATAGAATCATGTATCTATATTCATGAATGATTTGGGCAGTTTTAATAATTTTAGTGTATTTTTTTCAGTTTTGTTTTCAAGTTATAGTCAGAAAAATTCAAAGGAGGGTATTGTTAAGTGCTTTCCAAGTCCTGGACTTAGAAATGACATAGATTGATCTGTTATTCCTTTAAAGATTCCATGACATTCTCTTTGAATTCATCTAATCTTGGCAATCTTTTCCAATGGCTGATCAGATTTTTAATATTTTTATGGTAATTAGATGAGCCAGTTTTCCATTTCTGGGACACATTATTTCAAGACACTATTAATTAAGTAATAGTGTGTGGGGGGATTGCATGCCATGGCTTGTGTGTGAAGGTCAGAGGTCAGTCCTGTGTAGTCATTTTTCTCCTTCCACCTTCCTGTGGATTCTAGGGATCAAACTTGGGTGGATAGGCTCATATGACAAACACTTTTACCTGCGGAGCCATCTCCCTGACCCGGGGACATAGTTTGTTAATTTATTTTATTTCTAAGAAATGATCTGCTTCTCTGAGTTTATAAATACGTTACTATAGAGTTAGACATACAATTTCCATACCATTACCACAATCTTTTCTTTTCATGTGATCACTTTCCATTCTGACTCTTTATTCCCTCAGTGTCTCTCTCCACCCCTTCCGCTTCTCTTTCTTCTCCATCCTGTAATTAACTCACAAAGATTTAACTTCAAAGAATTGAATTTGGATTAAGCCATGCTTTCTTGTTGTTTTTTTTGTTTGTTTGTTTACATTTTATCTTTTTGGCTTTCATGTTTATGAAATGCGCTGCTCTTGTTCTTTGAGTTCATGTTGCCATTTTCACAACACATTTAGCTCAACACCCAAACCTTTCATTTTCGCTTCCTTCTGAAGCAGGGTATGTTGCAAGGCTCCCTGTGCCCAGCTCATTTGGATGTGAAGTGCCCTTCTTTCCAGAGCTCTCTAGTACATTATCATTTCTTTCTCAATTAATTCTTTGATTCAAGGCATATCTAGGAGTGCTTGTCTAACTTTTCAAGTACTCAATCTACTTGATGCTTCTTTTTGTATTAATTCTGATTTTTATTGTTTTGTTATCAGGTCATGTTGGCTAGCAGAGTTTCAACTCTGCATTATGAAAATTTATTTATTTTATTTTATGCATATGGGTGTTTTGCCTGCTTGTATGGCTGTCTGAATGCCACATGTGTGCTTGGTGCTCTCAGAGATCAAAAGAGGCCATCAGATTCCTTGGAACTGGAGTTGCAGACAGTTGTGAGATACCATGTAGGTTTTGGGAATTGAACCCAGGTCCTCTGAAAGAGCATCTAATACTGTTAACATCTGAACCATCTCTCCAGACCTCAACATTGACTTTTAGTTGTTAGAAGAAGATCTTATATAATCAGCATTTGCAAGCAGTTCCTGTGAAATTGCCAGTTGCTTCTTTCTCTAGTCTTTCACGGGTCGAGTTCTCAAGCATCTGGTGGGAAGAGTGGCTATGTGCTGTGAGTTGACTTGGTCACATTGATGAGATGCCTTGTGCCCCTGCCTACTGTGTTCTTCATCACTCAGATCAGCCTTGTAGTGGAGCATCTGGAGAGGTCTCACCACAGGCCCGGCTTCTGGGAGTTCCCTTGTTTCTTGCAGCTTTTGCTGTGAGAATCACACATTTGCCACATACAAAGAGCATGATGGGGCCCTGCATCTCACAGGAGCCCGGGTGGAAGATCCATGGCTAGGGGGTGATAACAAGATTCTGTCCAGGTGGCTGTCATTGACTCTAAACTTGGAAGAGTGAATGAGAGCTCCCATCCAGAGCCAGGTGAGTGGCCTAGAGCCTGTCCTGGGCCACCACTATCCTGGCCCTTTCAGTATATAGCTTAAAATACAATTTTTTAGCATCTGCTTCACTTTATGCAAGTCTGGTCCTCTGCATGCCTGTCAGGATTTCAACCATCACTTTCTCATTACTTTTGCTAATTTGCTGTGTGTGTGTGTGTGTGTGTGTGTGTGTGTGTGTGTGTGTGTGTGTGTCTGTCTGTTGGCCAGAAGTTGACTTCAAGTGTCCTTTCTCATGAGGTATTATCTCACTTTTAGAAACAAGTTCTTTTACTGGCCTAGTGCTCACTAAATAGGCTGCAGTCTGTCCAGAGAGCCCTGGGGATCATCCCATCTCCATTTTCCCAGTT
Source organism: Peromyscus melanophrys (assembly GCA_902168415.1). Lineage (NCBI taxonomy): Eukaryota > Metazoa > Chordata > Mammalia > Rodentia > Cricetidae > Peromyscus > Peromyscus melanophrys. The sequence continues at coordinate 51,654 of CABHPR010157883.1, read as the reverse complement.
CTGAGACCACAAGCACACACCACCACACTTAGCTATTTTCATGGGTGCCTGGTCTTGAACTGAGGTCCTAACACTTGCATGGCAAGCCCTTGACCGACAGAGCCATTCCCACAGCTCTGCTAATTTTCTGTCAAGCAAGAAGTGCTTTTTCTTGGTCTCTGATGTACTAATGTGTCTATCAGCCAACGCTCACTGTGCTCCATGCTTCTCACACTCCCTGATTCACGTGCTGAACCTCTGTCCCTCTTCTACATCCTTAGAAGCTTGGTTTGCCCTTGTTTCTCTGGCTCTATACAGGCTGGATTTGCTTTTCATATGCTTTATGGGCTGGGGGGTGGATTCTACAGGGTCATGTGCAGGTGAGTGTATGGAATTCCATTGTCTTCCTTGTTTGTTATACCTGCCACTCAGTGTATTTTCTTACCATATTCCCAATACTGAGATGATTTGTTAGAACACTAGGAGTTCTCCTTTAGAAATGTCTTCTTTAGGTGATATTTAATGTGTGTGTGTGTGTGTGTGTGTGTGTGTGTGTGTGTGTGTGTGTGTGTGTGT
>CABHPR010157883.1:0-51089 GCA_902168415.1 Peromyscus melanophrys | reverse complement strand
TGTGTGTGTGTGTGTGTGTGTGTGTGTGTGTGTGTGTGTGTGTGTGTACTACATAAATGCAGGTACACAAAGAGACCAGAAGAGGGCACCAGATCCCCAGAACTTATGGTTCTGAACTATCCCACATAGGTCCTGGGAACTGAACTTAAGTCCTTTGGAAGAGCAGCAAGTGCTCTTAACCACTGAATCATCCCTCCAGCCCTGAATATTATCGAATTTTTACCGTTACTTGGACAATGTGATGTTAACATCCTCTCTGCATGGCATTCACTTTTCATTCCAGTGTGTGAGACCCTCGAGAGCTTGCATCCCCCCTTACATGACTTTCCTTCCAGGAACGACTCTTTACTGACATTTTTCTCCTTCTTCCTACATCTCCCCACAACGTTCTAGAATCTACTGAGATGTTTTAAAACATCTCCTCTGACCATTATTAGAATTTCCATTTTGGCTTTGTGATTGCATTTGTATTTATCAAGGCTACAGTTAGACTCACATATAAGACATGCTCCAAGAGCTGGGTTGTTCATCTCAGTATGATTGGTAAATGTTAATTGTCAGAAATGACCCAAATGTCCACCAATAGCAGTTGATTATATAAATTACAGAGCATTCATGCAACTGAACCCCACAGCTGGTGAACATTGCTTGAAGCTTTTTATATATGACATAGAAATATCTCAATGCTGAACTTTAAGCAAAAACAGCAAAGCATAGAATATATATGATGTTACCATTTATGAAAAGAGAGAGTAGAGAATTTGAACTCTGCATGTGGTTATGAATTTGTTTTGTGTGTGTGGATTGGGGGGTTGTGAGAAGTGGACTTTGTAGGTGCCTCTGTGGAGTGATGGTGTCTAGTGTTCCCTGAGGTCTAAGGTAGTGTACCTTTGTTGTAGGCAGAGTTTTTCCTTGTCCCAGCAGGTGCTCCCAAATAACCACAAAGAGGTTTAATGTTAATTATAGATGCTCAGCCAATAGCTTAGGCTTGGGTTTAGCTAGCTCTTATAACTTAAATTAACCCATTTCTATAAATCTGTGTGTTGCCACATGGCTCATGGCTTGATATCTCATTTTGTACTTATCCTGCTCTTCTGGGCTGGCTGGTGACTCCTCTGACTCCACCCTCCTTCCCAGAATTCTCTCTTCCCCCAAAATCCTGCCTAGCCATTGGCCAATCTGCTTTTCATTAACAATGGGAGCAATACATATTTACAATCTACATTTTGTTCTTTACTAGTGCCCTTTGCTGAGTATTTCCTTCCAGTAAGCTGAGCTGAGTGAGTGAAAGCTGTTGGGGATTGCCAGTGAACACCCGAGGATCCCTTCCTCAAAAGGACAAGGTGAGGGATGGGCTCTAGTAAGAGGAGCTGGACCCTGGAGGCACAGCCTCCGGGCAGCTTAGCCTCTTTCTCCTCTTTCTCACAGGATTCCTGACTCTTAGGATCTGGATTAGCTAATATAGAAGTGGCTGATGTTGTACTTCTTAGCTTCATGAGCCTATGTGAGCCTCTTTGTAATTACCCAGCCTCGAAGGTTGTGTTATAGACACAGAAGACAGACTAAGACATCTGCTCGTTCTGTCTTGTGTGCACATCTTTTTGGGCTGGGTGTGGTATTCCTGGCTGTGGCCCTTCCTTCTTACATCATGGGAGTTCTCCTCTGGCCCCTGCTATCTGGCTTCTCTAAGATGTGTGCCAGGCCATCTTTCTTTCCTCCCTTATCAATGTTCGGTTTCTGCACCCACAAGTGGGCACATCTGCACTTCTGATTTACCCTCATTTAGAAGTTTCACCGGAAGCCACAGGCTCCTGACCTGCCCCTCCTGCCCAGACCTGCTGATTCTCCACTCAAAGAAGCATCTTCCATTATTCATTCAGCTATCACCCCTCTCTCTCTTGTTGTGTTGTTCTTTCGAGACATAGTGTCACTCTGCAGCTTACATGGTTCTGGGACTCAGTATGTAGTCCAGGCTGCCCTCGAACTTACCTCAGCTTCCCAAGTGCTAGGGTTACCAATGTGAGACACTGTTCCTGGCTTGCTTTCTCCAGTGAAATTTGGCTGAATGTGTCTGATCTTCTGATTCCCCCTCTATTCTTATCCTCTGTTCACAGAACTCTCATGTCACTAATCTTTGCCAATATCACCTTTAAATACAAATTTCATTCGATTTTGTGTTGTGTTTGCTTTGAAAGCAGCTTTCTCAGGATCTCACCTCCAGCTCTTTCACCACTCTCCTGGGTTTGGAGCACTGTCTGGTGTCTTTGAACTGGATATACGATACCATCATGTCCTGGGAAAGCTCTACCTCCATCCCTGCTCAGGCACAGCCCTCTGGTGCTGTCTACTGCACCTTGGATGCTTCCATATGCCTACCTTGGCCCCTAGGCTGGGATCTCCAGACTGACATCTCCAGGCTTGAGCAAACAAGATGAGCATATGGACAGGAGAGGCAGCTGTGTCCACTGAGCCCTGGGACTAGGATACATGGCTGGACACCTCACTGCATTCTGTCACGTGTACAACATATCTGTAACCATCCTGTAGGAAATAAATGTCCGTGACCGCTCTTCAATAGGAGAGAATTTGGGGTATGGGCTAACCCAGATGAGTCCTCAGGTCCTGGTGGGAGAGGCTTTCCTGGGAAGGACATGACACTGGTCAATCAGTGTCTCTGTCATTTCCCTGAAGAGGGCTCTGAACAGCACCCAGTGGCCCCAGCCTCTCCTCTACATCTGCCAAATTGCTTTTTACTACTGACCTAGAGCGCAGCCCCAAGTCCCTGAACAAAAATCTTCAGTCTTGCCAAGTTGATCTTTTATTGTTGCTATTAAACATTTATTAAATACTTTGCGCAGAGTCAAAGCCGGGTGAGCTGTACTGTGGGGAGCGAGGGCCAGGCTGGTGGTGACCACACCACGAGTCCCTTGTGCACAGGCTGACAGGCCAACAGGCCATGGTGGAGTCACACATCCAGAGGTGATAAGGAGGGGAATTCAGTAGAGCCCCGGGGGCTGCTGGAGCTGTGGTAAGCAGCTGGATAGAGCATAGGTGTCTCCTGGAGGGGCACAGGAGAACCCTGATGGGGAGAGCTCAGTATAGCTGTCGGTAGGAAATTTTTACAATAGCCATTTTATTTTGGCATCATTTGAGATTAGTAGACAGTGTACACACTTTGTACTGAGCCTCTGGTACCCCACCCTCAATGTCCCCATGTTGGCATCTCATTGGAGAGCGACAGACAAACTTAGGAAGAGACGAGGGCTCCTCACTGTCAACAACTCTGGGGCTTAGTAGGACTCCACAGCTACTTCGATGAATGTGTTATGGGGAGGTTTTAAGAAAGAAAACCAAATGACCCTCTCTGGCAGTGATGTAAGGTCTGCAGTATCTGGGGAATCCTCTGGGGGAACTATGCCTCACCCACGAGAGAGAGGAGCTCTGGATGGTCATCTCTCCCACACTAGACTCCTGAAGTGGACCAGCTAGCTCACCTTCCAGATCTCATGCCATTTCCCAATGATCCCAAATATAGCCACTTCTATCGGGGCCTGCTCCCACATCCTCCCGATTGGCGCCCTTTTCTCCCAAACCTTCCGTGTCTTCCCAATTCTTCTTCCTTCCTGCCTTCCCCTCCCACTTATGCCTGCTACTTCTTTCCAAAACTCATCCTCAATCTTCACTGGACTGATACGTAGGAGAAGCTGACCATGGTGACCTGTAGACATCCTACAGTGGACCTCTTTGCCAGGGACAACAACTTCAGTGCCAAGGGCCATTCTGTTGGAGTCACGTGTACTCAGGCTTACCTCCCAAGACTGGCTGGGGTGACTTATCCTCTGGAGTAGAACTCCATTCCCAGGGTAAAGAAAAGCCCAAAGCCACCATCCAACTTGCCACAGTCACGTGGTAACGGGACAGTCACTCCTGGAGCTTCTTTGTCTCCATATCTTCTATATCTCCATGTCTTGCCCAATCCATCCTCTTTCACAGCCCCTGCTGCCTCCTACCTTCTCCACAATTCTTCTCTGTCTTGAACTTGGGAGTTATTCCATGCATAGAGCCCCCTGACTCATTTAACTATATTCTGGTGGCCCACACAGCCTGGTCTATGCTTGGCCAATGCCTTCAGCAGCTTGCACTCACAGCATCCCATCCCAAGTCTCCTCCTTTAGGTTGGGCACTTCTATCTTGAACTCTGATGAAAAGGAGAAAGGCATTGTTGAGTCAGCAGAGAACGGCTGCTGCCCATGGCTAATAACAGACCCACTGGGCTTGCGTGCCAAATAATCCACGTTGTGGCTGTGCAGGTCTGTCCAGGGTAGAGGTGTCTGTGGCCCTACCCAGGGCTGGCAGGTCACAGAGGCAGAGGTGAGAGAAGCCACCAGGGGGCACTGTTGGACAGTTCTCGCAGAGCCTGACAGTTTAGGCTGCGGCAGCTAAGGGCTGGAATCGAGAGCTGGCAGCTCCCTGATTCTGTCAGATTGCATTTTCCGGAAGTTGCTGGAAGTCCCTGGCTAAGGGGGTATTAAGAGAACATGCCAATGGCTGTGAGGACTTTCCAGAAGTGTGCTTGGGTTCCTCTGGGCTGCACACTGCCCTCGTGGGGGGAGCTGGTTGGCCAGAAGGCTGTGTAGAGCTTCAGGACCTTGCCCTGCCTCCTGGAGACAGAGGCTTGTATTTCGTCTGTTCCACTGCTTGGAGGAACAAGGAGAATTGAGGAGGAGAGGAAGGTCACACAGTGTGACCTGGCTGAGAAATCTGCTCTCTAAGCAACCATAGGCAGGAAGCAGGGTGGGGAGTTTTTGGCTGCTTCTGCCAGCTCATGGGGGGGCAATCCTGAGCACAACAGGTGGGTCTTGCTGTGGAGGGACAGCCTCCCCTGGTGCTCAAGTGGAAGCTGACCCTGGTGTCTCCAGGCTAGCCTCCTCCTGGGAGACCATGGATCCATATGCACAGGTGAGGCTGGGTCATGGGGTCCCCAGGTCTTACCTGTGTTGCCCCCTGTCTGTCAATATCCCAGATGCTGATGCTGCAAATGGGCTTGAGGTGGTCTCCAGATGTGAGGAGGAAGGACATGACTCAGAGGTCGGCTGTGCATCCCAGTTTCCAGGAACTGTCATGCAGGAAAGCATGAGAGCCTCACCATTTAGGAAGGTGGGCATGGAGGGTATCCATGTTTCCTTCTTTACCCATATTGTCAAATTTCTAAGAAGTGAGGCCCCAGAGAAAATTTTCACAAGGATTAAGACAATTCAAGCTCCAGGACCAGAGGGGATCCTGAAGGCCCCAAGGATTCATACCCCAGCAGGTAGGTCGTAATTGAACGAGACCTTAGCCACTTTGGGCTACAGTTTCTCTAAAACCACTTGCTCGTCTCTTGGCCATCTCTCCCTGAGTGCTTCCCTGCTTCGGCCAACTCTTCTGCTAAAGCCACATCCTCGGGCTCATCCTGGTAGGCATCACCATCTTCCTAACTTTGGTTTCTTGTCCCTCCCTCATCCCTGGGGTGAGGCTAACTAGAAAGAGTCTGCCCCTCCCAGGGCACACCTGCAACCCCAGGGCAGCCTCTCTTAGGTGCTCACTGGGGCAGGAGCTGCCTGATGCCGTCTGTGTATCCCTTCCCTCTGTCTGCTCTCCTCAGCCTACCTCAGCATTAGCTCTCGAGACCTGCACCAGGTCTAGCTACTGCCCTGTCCACCTGACAAGAGGGTCCTGGCCTCTACTCCCGTCGCTTGCTATCTTCCAGCTTGTGCAATCCCTCCTCTAAGTTTGGCTCATATTTCTAAAGTCTCATCCCTTGGCACAGGTCCAATCCCCATGGCATCCTGTTCCCTCTTTGGGGTGTCCATGATTCTAAGAGTTCCATCCAACTTCCACCACCCCACCCTTCTCTGTCAGGTTAACTTGGGAGTTGAGACAGGAGTATACTCACGTATGGGCGTGCCTAAATGGACAGACTTATGTGTAGGTATGTATGTGTAAACGCAGAGGTATGTTTGTATATGTGTGTGGGTACATGTGGATGCCTGCTTGTGTGTGTGTGTACACACATGGATGCATGCTTGTGAGAGGTACACGTGAATCCACGTTCCCATGTATAAACATACATGGGTACATGCATGTATACACATGTAGGTGCATGCTTCTGTATGCTCCCGCATGTGGGTGTGTACTTATGCACATGAATATATGTGGGTGTATGATTATGTGTGCATACTCACCACATGTGGTACATGTTTGTATATGTGCACGCATTTGAGTACATGCTTGTGTGCACTCATAAGTGCTCTCTCTTTCCCAGCAAAAATCCCACTGAAATTCCACAGCAACCTCTTCTTGCCTACTTCTTTTCACTCTCTGCCTTGGTTCCTAGGACTGAGCTCAAACCACCGTGGCATTTCCATTGGAAGGCTGAACCACCAGCTCCCTGGAGTGAGGCCCCCTTCCTTCTGCTCCCACTTGCCTGCATTTCCTTGCTGGTGGGCCCCCTGCTTCTGACATGCAATTCCTGCTCGCGGCCTCTGTTCCCCTGCCCTGGCCCCTGTCCACTCCACTGCCCTGCTCATTGCTTAGTGCCTCCCAGTGAGACTGTGACATCTTGCTTGTTTGCTCTGAGACTTACTTCTCCCAGCCTAGTGGTAATTAATTGCTTGTTTCGCCTGGTCTGACTCCTTCCTAATTGTCTGCAAGAGTGACGTCCCCTGGGGACCACCACGCCTCCAGAGGCGCCTTCACCGTGGGCCGGGGCTCACCTTCTTATTCCTTGCATGTCCAGACACCCACTGCCACCAGTGTCTGTCCCCTCCCTCCTAGTGAGCTGCCACCTGCAGCCCCGGCCGGACACAGCCCCTCCCACCCATCTGTGTTCTGAGGAAAGAGCAGTATTCAATCTGCAGAGTCACTCTTAATCTCCTGCTTTTCCTTCCAGAAATAGAGCTCTCGGGTGTGACGAGATCACTAATTCCAACCTAGTCCAGTTCCAAGCCTGGCTCTGTCTGTGGGGTATTAGAATCACATGAGCAGGCCCATGGCAGCGTTGGCTGCTGTCTGTTGGGGTAAAGTGCCCTGCTCTGATTCTTAAAATAAACATGTGTGGGCCTTCTCTGTGCTAGTGGGCTCTTCCCTGTTCCCTGGTTCATTCTCAAAACAACTGTGGGAGAGAGAGAGAGGCTGTCCTCACTTTACAGCGACAGAACAGGGGCCCCGAGAGCAAAGATGGCTTTTCAAGGAAGCAAGGGGGCCAGAGCCCCATAGAACATCCTCTGTACTGGGGGCAGTGGCTCTGCACTTCATGGAGCTGACCCATTGGAGATAATGACCCCAGATGGGGTTCTGTGCCCCTTTTCTGTTCACCTAGATGCCAGACTAGGATGATTTCTGGGATGTTGGGGCCTTTTTGCACCAGCCCTCCTTGTACAGGGTCCCTCCTTGGTCCTCATCAGTACCCAGCGACAGAGGGTATTCTCTGTAAGTCTACCTTACCCCTGTGGGTTTTGTAGCGCCTGTCCTGAGGTTCAGGGAAAAATGATGGAGTGTCCCTAGGCTTGGACAGTGTGATCTGGTAAGCAAAGCTCACCTCCAGCTGGGAGGTGGTTGGAGGCTATGGTCATGGGCCAGGGCAGGAGCTCTCCCTAGAGCTGGTGATGATGCTTCATGCTGATTCTTCAAACTCCATTGGGATGTGTGGGTGCTGTCATCCGTGTCTGTGTGTCTGGTTGCTGCTGCCACTGTCCTTGTGTCTGGGTGTCGCTGTCAGGGTCAGTGTGTCTGGGTTCTGCCACCAATGTCTGTGTGTGTCGGTGCTGCTGTGAGTGTCCGTATGTCTGAGTGCTGCTGTTAGTGTCCATGTGACACATTTAGGTGACAGGAGCTTGGTGAGACATGCTTGGCAAGCCATAGGCAAGGGGGCAGATGGGCAGCAGGATCTGGTACCATAGCCCCAGGATAACTTTGCTGTTAGGATTGAGGCTGTCTTCCTGGACGCCAGTTCCCGCCATCATCTTTTGCCAAGTAGGTAGACACTGGTGATGGGAACACCTTGTCCCATACTGGCTGTCTCTCTCACACCTGCTGTGTTATTAACATGTCTTGTTGCTAGGGCAAGGTGACTGATGAGAGTAACTTAAAGAATGGCTTATTTTGGCTCAAAGCTTAAGGTCACAGTCTGTCGTGGTGGGGAAGGCATGGTAGCAGGAGTGTGAGGCAGCTGGTTACACCCAGACTAGAAAGCTAAGGGAAGAAAGTTGGTGCTCAGCTCGCTTTTTCCTTTTTATGAGATCCCAGAACCCAGACCATTGGATGATACTGACCATATTCAGGGTGTGTTTCCTACCAGCTTAATCGAGAAATTTCCTCATACTCATGCTCAAACATTTGTTTCCATAGTGACTAAATCTTATCAAGTTGGTAACCAAGATTAGCCATCACAGCTCCCTTCTCTGCCCTGCCTCCTACCACAGAGAACACAGGCAGTGTCTCTCTTTGAGTTATTCAGCTGTGGTAATTGCCTGGCCAAGGTCTAGCCCTCCCAGGAATCCTAGGCACAGATGAGAAGATGCTGCCTTCCCAGAGCTTCCCTGGATGGGCTAGGGTGCCAGCTGGGTTGCACCATGGATCAGTGTCCTCCTGCTGGCCAGATCACCTTCCTGATGAATTTCTTGGGGACTTCCTGGTCAGTCATCAGCACACAGTTCATGCCAGGGTGACTGACCCCAGGTAGTCCCCAGAGCAAAACCACCCAAATCACAAGGCAATGTCCTAAAGGTCATCTCATAATGGCGTGCTGCGGCATGAAATTCTGTGGCTCAGTGCTGGTCACTGAATCAAATAAAGACTAGGAGCCCAGATGGCCAAGACCCAATCATAGTGAGGGATGCTGACTTCTTTTTTTTCTTTATTTTACATACCAACCACAGTTTTTCCTCCCTCTTCTCCTCTTGTTCCCTCCCCCATCCCCTTCCTATCCCCCCATCCACTCCTCCCTCTCCATTCAGATGGGGTAAGGTCTTCCTTGGGAATCTACAAAGCATGGCCTACCAAGTTGCAGCAGGACCAAGCTCCTCCTCCCTGCATCAAGGCTGAACAAGGCATCCCACCACAGGGAATAGGTTTCAAAGAGCCAGCTCATGCATTAGGGACAGGTCTTGGTCCCAAAGCTAGGGGCCTCTGACTTCTTCTGATGTGGGCTCATGTATCGAAGAGAGTGTCTGGCCAGTCTCCTTACACCTCCCTCGGCTATTCTTTTCATTCATTCCTCCCTCTTCCTCCTCTTTACTTTCCCCATTTCCCTCTCTGTATTCTTCTTCTCCTTTTTTTTGTTTCCCCCCTCCTCCTTGTCTCCTTCCTCCCTCTCCTTCTCTACTCCTTCAACTGTACATTTCTCTGGTGGCAACCCCAAGGGGCCCTTGAGCTTAGAGCTGATCACATCCCAGAAGCAGTGGCTGAGGATCCACCTGCTGGAATCAGTCCTCCTCTCCTCACCTGCTCTTCCATGGATGCTGAGTCTAGGACCACCCTGGGCAGCTGCCCTTGTAGTGTCCTTGGCCCTGATAGAGGTGGTCCTGCCCCAGACTTGTACACAGCCTCCATAAACCTCTGAGTTAGGTGGCATAGAACTTAGACACTTTTCTACCCTTGCTTGGAAGCAAATCCCAGAGATCTGGGTGCTTCATGTGTTATTGTCAGACTGGTTGCTCTCTGACCCCATAGCTTCCTTGACTTTTTCTGTGTTAGCTGGGCAGCCTGGAAAGTTCTGGGTGTTCTTTCCTTACTTATTTGACTCCCCACCAGGTTTGGTGACCCCAGGGCCAAGAGGGGCTCAGCTGGTACTAAGCTACAGAGTCTTGAGGTCACTGGCTCATACCCAGTACTCTTGGGGAGCCTTCTGAATTGCCTTCGGGGAAGAGCATGCATATTAGGAGGTTATACCACTCCAGGAAGGCCTGGTTAGCTGGTCTTCATACCCACATGATTGAACATTACTCTAATTAATTCTTTGCCTGAGCCAGCTCCAGGGAGAGATCTGGGCAGAGGAAGCACCCAGTCCCCTTGGAGCTGGATTAAAGCTCTCTTTGTACAGGGATCTTGCTCAGTCTTTAACCCCTCACAGGAAATATGTCAGGGAAGCTCTCCTGGTACTTCCTGCCTCCCTCCCCGAGCCCAGCTCTCTTCCTCTGACTACAGAGCTAGGTAATTTGAAGTTCATTTATTTTCACTGACTTCTGCCCACTCTCCATCCATTGCTGTGAAATTAACAGGAAAAAATTACAAATTACTAGAAGACAGAGACCTTTAACAGTGAGCACATCGCCTTATGCAGGTTTGATAAGCTGAAGACATTAAAAATAGAAGCAACACAGCTCTAGGTAGACTAGTTGTCATGAAATTTTAATAAGCTCCAGCTATAGGCAAAGTTTAATAGCTGGCTAGCCTGAGGCGGGGAGGTCACACCCAGGCCTGTCCTGAGCCACTTTGGGCTTGGTGGCTATCCTGGGTCCATGACCCCATCCATACATTCCCCCTGGCTCCATCTCAGGCCCTTGTCATCATGAATCCCTCTGTTCATCCCTCAGGTGCTCCCAGAGGCATCAGGCATTTGCTTATATTTGTCTCAGTTCCTTATGGACATCTTGGGGAGTGGTTGTGGGAAGTTGAATTTTACTTTATAATTAATCAATTACTTATATGTCTGCAGAACTCAGAGCAATAAGAGTCATCAGACTCATTAACAAGGCACCCCAAATTTCCTGTACACCCTGGAGGGTGTCAGTCTGAGACTTGTGTCCACCACAGTGCCCATCTGTGAATCTGCTTCTGCAGCTCCATCGCCCCGAGGCAGGTATGCAGGGTCACCTCCATGCTTGTGTGGTGCTTTCAACATCCTGTAGATCCTGAGCCCTGCTGTGGCTTTTCAGAGGAGACATTGGTGAGGGAGATGGTAACTCCAGGCACGATGGCAGCCCTCCTTTCTGCAGGTGATCACCAGGGATGTTCTAGACAGCTGCTATGAATAACTTCCCATCATCCAGCTCTTGGGATGAGGGTCTGTCTACACATTCATGAATTTTCCATTTAGATGTGGACACTGTCTACTGTGGATAATTTAGGGTTCACCCAAATGTGTGCAGAGCTTCTGGCTGAGCTTGGGTGCTGTCACCCCACTGGGCTGATTTTTGAAGGCTTCAGATGCTCCTGCCCTCCCCTGGCATGATGCAGCACACCTGGAAAGATGACTGAGCTCCTGGAAACCTATTACCTGCTTCTTCCATTCCTTCTTCTTGAAGACTGAGCAACGAAGTAGAGGGAAGCCCCCTGTAGGTTGTCCCTGATACCTGATCATCTCACCTCTCTTGTAGCCATTTCTTCAGGATGGGAAGTTCTCTGCACTCTGCCCTTAGGAGCCCAGAGAATGATGTCATATACTGAGACAGGTAAATGGGGTGGAGGCAGAATTTGGGCCTGGGTAGTAGAATTTTAAGTTACCTGGGCGTAGCATAATTGTGGATCTCATGTGTCAGCCTGACAAGGCTACAGGTCCAAGTGTTTGACCAAACATTATCCTGGTGTCTTCGAGGCTGTTTCTGAATGACACAAATGTCTCAGCCAATGGTCTGAAGAATGTAGACCAGTGTGAGGGCTCTTACCCAGTTTTCCAGAACCCTGGGCAGAGCTGAAGGGTAAAAGGAGCACATGCTCTATGCTGAGCTGGTTGTGACATCTGCCTTCTTCAGGACTTTGGTTCAGATTTGATCCACTCTACCTGATTGCCTTGGCCTCTAGATTGGAACCTGCAGATCATGGAAATTGGTCTCCAAGGTGGTGTAAACCAGCCCTTTATAAATCTCTTTATGTATTTATACCTTGTATGACAAAATTGCTAAATGGTCTTATTAATTAAAAAAAATGGAGCCGGATGTTGGGGTGAAAACTGAGAGATTAGAGAAGCCAGCCATGTTCTTACGGCTAAGAAATTCTCAGCCAAAGAGAAGGCTACTTCCTGTATACTTCCACCTATATCCTTTCTGTGCCCTGCCATCTCACTTCCTCTCCCCACCCAGCTACATCAATTCTTCTTTCCACCCAGCTCTATCACTTCCTGTCTGTCTGTACAGACCTCCAGCCCTCTATGATTAATTAGTGCTGGGAATTAAATCATGTGCCACCACACCTGGCTCTGTTCCCAATGTGGCCTTGAACTCACAGAGATCTGGATGAATCTCTGCCTCCCAAATGCTAGGATTAAAGGCATGTGCTACCACTGCCTGATCTCTATGTTTACTATAGTGTCTGGCTTTTTCCTTTGATTCTCAGATAAGTTTTATTGAGGTGCACAAATAAAATATCACCACAATGCCTCCTGCAGGTTCAACTTCCTTGAAGAGCAGAGTCCAACTCTTGGTTATTTGAGCCTTGGCTTGGCTGCCTGGAAAGAGTGTTAAAGAACCATTAAAACTATGAAGACTCTATGGGGTGAATTAGATGCATAATGGAGCCATCACCTTTAGGAAGTTAGGGGCAGAGTGCTGTGGTTTGGGTGAAGCATCTTTCAACAAAGGCTCATATGTTGAAGATTTAGTTCCCAGCTTATGGACCTATTGAAGGTGATTGGATCATGATGACACTAATTCTACCAGTGAGTCAATCCACTGTTGAACTCATATCATTCATAGGTAAGCTCTAGATGGAGGAAGCAGGCTACAGGTGCTGCGTGCTTAAGGGGCATTTATACTGGCTAGTTCTATGTCAATTTGACACAAGGTATAGTCATATGAGAGGAGGGAACCTTAACTGAGAAAATGCCTCTTTGAGATCAGATTGTAGGCAAATCTGTTGAACATTTTCTTAATAGTGATTGATATGGGAGGGCTCAGTCCATGGTGGGTGGTACTACCCCTCGGCTGGTGGTCTTAGGTTCTACAAGAAAGCAAGATGATCAAGTCATGAGGAGCAAGCAAATAAGCAGCACTCTTCCATGGCCTCTGCATCAGCCCCTGACTCCAGGTTCCTGCTCTGCTTGAATTGCTGCTCTGGCTTCCTCCAGTGCTGAACAGTGATGTGGAAGTGTAAGCAAAATAAACTATTTCCCAACTTGCTTTTGGCCATGGTGTTTCACTGAAGCAATAGTAACCCCTAAGACAGGTACCATGTCCTTTCTTTCTCCATGCTCTTCTACCTTGCTGAGAGACTAAAAGCCATAGGGTACCTCTCTTAAATTGTTTACCTTGGGCATTTTGTCATAGCACTTAATTGCTAACTGATACACTGTGAGTTGACCAAAATATGTTGACTAGTCCAATTATTTGCTTTAGTGAAACCAAACCAAACAAAACACATCACAGTTTTATAATAACATTGTTCTAAATGTCCAGCCCTCCCTGGATAAGACTGTCCTAAAAGGACCTTACATGCAGATGAGCAGGAATTGAATATCTTGAAGTTTATCTGAGAACTCTGTGGTTTCAAAAAATGCTGAGTAACCAGAGTAAGATGCTCAAGTGCTCCCTGGATCCCCCAAAAAGGACAACCAGGATGGAGCCTGTCATTGTGGGTGCCCTTGCTCAAGAACTTTGCAGACTCCCACTCCTCACTTGGCACTGGGATGATCAAAGGTAAGACAAAAGAAAATGTTTTACAATCACACAAGGTCAGAAATTACATGGCAGAGACCTGCTGAGGAGAACGTGTTTTGATCAATGATTCACAAGTCTGTAGGAAAAAGAGAGGAATAACAAGTTCCTTCCCCAGTAGAGACTGCATAATGCAGCAGAGCCCTGGAGGGATGCTCCTGCCCTGGAGGGATGCTCTGTCTCAGCACTGGACAGCTCAGGAGACACTCTACCCATATGCCTGTCACATTCATGTCTGTGTACTGGCCATTCAGATAGACGTGGCTTTCCATGAGTTGGGCATTGTGTCCCTGTTCTAGTAAATTTACTGTTTAGCTCCTCAAAAGTTGGAGACTCTGTACTGGCAGGTGAACCCCCCTCCCCCACCAGGGACCATGGAATATTCAAGGAAAAGATAGTGAAGGGTTTCAAGATAAGCTGATTTTACCCTGTGTCCAGGCAGAGAGGCCAGAATGGGAAAGGCCAATGCGATGGCTAATTTTGATTAACTTGATTGGATTTGGGATTACCAAGGAGACACACCTGTGAGTGCTTCCAGGGGGGTTAGCTGAGGAGAGAAGACCCACCCTGTGAGCGGAGAAACACCATCCTACAGTGTCACCTGGGAACCCACACTGAATAAGCAGGAAAGAAGGCCGAAGCCAACTGGGTATCAACATTCACCTCCCTCGGCTTCCTGACTGTGCACGCAGCGTAACCAGCTGCCTCATACCCCCTTCACCATATTTTCCCCACCAGGATGGACTATGTCTCCCCACACTGTGGGTAAAAAACCAAACCTTCCATGACTTGCTTTTCTTTGGCATTTTGTCACAGCATGAGAAAAGTAACTAATACGGCAACAGTGAAGACATGGGAGGCCCGCAGGGAGAGACTTCAGAATGCTGAGAAGTCAGCCTGGTAGGGAGCGGGGCAAGTCTGGCCTGAGGACTTCCACTTCTTCATCTTCTGAAATGAAGAAGTGGAAGTCCTCAGGCCAGACTTCTCGGCAGTCCTGGCTTCCATGACCGGGTGCCTACTTTTGAGAGCTGCCTTGGTAGCTGCTATCTTGTGTGTGCTACTCCTACTTCTCTGAACTGCTGCCAAGATTCTATGACCAGGAAGAAGTTGTTCTCGTACAAGAGGATGGCGAGCAGTGCCATCTGTCATCCAGGACTTGGTGGGACTTTCGCTGTTGCTGTTTTTCTAACCCTAGAAGTTGTTTCTTCTTTATTGAAGGAAAAACAAAACAAAACAAAACAAAGCAAAACAAATCAAAAATACCACCTGTGCAGCTGCTGGTTGGAAGACTCTCTGAAGAGTCTAGACCAGTGGTTCTCAGTCTTCCTAATGCTGCGACTCTTTACACAGTTCGTCATATTGTGGTGACCTCCCCGCCCGTAAATTTTTTTTTTTTTTTTTTTTTTTTTTGGTTTTTCGAGACAGGGTTTCTCTGTGTAGCTTTGTGCCTTTCCTGGAACTCACTTGGTAGCCCAGGCTGGCCTCGAACTCACAGAGATCCACCTGCCTCTGCCTCCCGAGTGTTGGGATTAAAGGCGTGCGTCACCACCGCCCGGCCCGTAAAAATTTTTGTTGCTACTTAATTTTACAACTGTTATGAATCATAATGTAAATATCTGATATGCAGGATATCTAGTATAAGACCCCTATGAAAAGGGGTTGCAACCCATAGGTTGAGAGCCATGGGTCTAGAGTAACCTTGAATAACTCTGGGATTTGAAAATTGAGAGGCCTCAGCCTCCCAAATTCCCTGAAGGGAGATTTAGAGATTCCCAGGCCTGAGTCCACTTCTAGAAATCTAGAATGAGACTTTGTGGGGAAAATGTCCAGATGGGAGAATTTAAAATAATGTAAGATATGACTCCGCAGCTACATTTGTTATTTTTGCAGGGGTACTGGGTTTAGCTCCCAGCACCCACATGACGGCTCACAACCATCCATAACTCCAGTTCCAAGGGATCCAATGTCCTCTTCTGACCTTTGTGGCACCAGACATATACATGGTGTGCAGACCATGCATGCAGACAAAACATCCTTACACATAAAATAAAATAAATCTAGAAGTAGAAGAATGTAGGTAGATATTAGCCCTCCAAGGAGGAAGAGCCTGATTTTTACTGTGGGTGTGGGCTAGATTTGGTGGCTCTTTTGCAGGGAGAATCCATCAGTTATGTGTGATGTCAGATACAACAGACAAGAAGGGTGGGCACATCACCCCTCTGATGATGAGAAAACACTAGGGACATTCTACACACCCAGCTTGGGGGACCTGAGGAGAAAGGACAACTAAAGGCAACTTGGAGTCCAGGATGGGAGCCTTGTTAGGAAATGGGACATTAGTGGCGAAACTGAGGAGAGCCATCTAAATGCCGTCATTTTGATTGGATTGAGAAGTGCCTGGTAGGTTAGTGTCTTAGTTAGGCTTTTATTGCTGTGAAGTGACACCATGACCACATCAACTCTTTTTTTTGTTTTGTTTTGTTTTTGTTTTTGTTTCCAAGACAGGGTTTCTTTGTGTAGTTTTGGTATCCTGGATCTCGCTCTGTAGACCAGGCTGGCCTCAAACTCACAGAGATCCACCTGGCTCTGCCTCCCAAGTGCTGGGATTAAAGGTGTGTACCACCACTGCCCAGCCACATCAACTCTTATAAGGAAAACATTTCATTGGGGTGGCTCGCTTACAGTTTCAGAGGTTTAGTCCATTATCATCATGGTGGGAAGCATGGCAGCATGCAGGTGGACATGGTGCTGGAGTTGAGAGTCCTACATCTTGACTCAGAGGTGACAGGAAGTTGACTGACTGTCACAGTGAGTGAATCTTGAGAAAAGAGAAGTTAAAGCCCTCTCCCACAGTGACACACTTCCTCCAACAAGGCCACACCTTCTAATAGTGCCTTTCCCTTTGGGGGCCATTTTCTTTCAAACCACCACAGTTGGTAAAGTCAACCTCTGGTTATGGAGATCATTGACAGTTACCTAAGATGAAGATCTGTCCCAAATGTGAGTGATAGCATCTTGTGGGCTGGGGACATTGACGTAATAAAAAAAAAGAAAAAGGAGAAAGTGAGCCCAGTATAAGCGTTTATCTCTGTTCCCAGTCTGCCTAGATGTGAGCGTTCTGCTCCAGCTGCCACAGAGCGATCTGACACCACACCTTCTCCATTATGACCTCAAACCAAGAGCCAAAATCTGTCTCCTTTCAGCTGGTTCACATATGGCATCTGGTGACCGGCATAAAGAGAGTAACTAACATAGACTCCCTGCCATTGAAGGATTGAGACCTTTGAAACCATGAGACAAAGTAGATCCCCCCACAGCAAAGATGCTCTCTTGGGAATGGGGTCCTGGGGATGCAGGGAGTCCAGCGCTGCTCTATGGCTAGGACTTCAGTAGTCTGTTGAAGTGAAGTGGTGAGAGTGAGCACGTTTACTGTGGACCAGATCATAGGGAGAAAGTTTCAACTTTCCCAAGTTTATGATTTGACGGCGGGCATTTCATGCACAGCCTTCATGGTCTATGTCTACCTTTTTGTGATTGAGAATTAAAATTAGAAATGGATGTTGAACTTATCAAATGCCTTTTGTGTGACTATTGAGATAATCATATTTTTTTTAAATGTGTGTACCACTGATTTGCATGTGTTTAACCATCCTTGCATTCTAGAGATAGCCACCCCTGTGCATGATCCTTTTAATGTGCTGCTGACCGTGATTTTCTTATATCTTGCTGAAGATTTTTGGCATGTATGTTGCTGTAGTTTTCATTCTTGGAGAGTCTTGGGTTTGGATACCAAATGCTGTTGACTTTGAGAGGGTTGCCATCTCTTCTATTTTTAGAAACATTTAAGGAGGATTGATATTGATTCTTTGAAGTTTGTAGAATGCACTCATGAGGGCATCTGGCCCAGGGCTTGTCTTTGGTGGCAGTTTTACTTTATTGATTTAATCTCACTTGTTACTGGTCTATCTGTCTTTCTGTTTCTTCTTGATTAAGGTTTGGCCAGTTGTGCATTCCTAGGAAATTATTCATTTCTTTGGGGTTATCTAGTTTATTTGATGTCCAGTTGTTCACAATAGTCTCTTGTGATTTCTTTTAAATAAAAGTGCTATGACTTATCTTCTGTTATGTTTCCATTTTCATGGCTGATTTTTACCTCCAAGCATTTTCTTTCTTGTTCTAGCTTTGGGCTTCACCATTTTAACATGACATGCTGATATTTTTGTCTCTTGAGACAATGCTTGCCCAGACGTTTCTCATTTGATGTCTGTATGGCGTGCCACCTGCCTTCTTTTAAATACCCATCTCACAAGTGGATTTTTCCACCTACTTGTTTCCAGCAGAGGCCTGTTTTTAAACGTATCATGGGTTTCTTGTAGACAGTGTATTGCTGGATCTTGAATTATGTGTGTCTGATCAGAATCTAGTTTAATCCATCTGATTTGAAATACTTACTAGTAGATGAATACACACTGTGGCTGCCTTGCCCATTGTTTCTATTTTGCAGTGATTGCACCCGTTGCCCGTCTTGTATAGCTCAGCTGTGTTATGTGACAAGCTTTGAGTAGTTTGCATAGATTCTTGCTGTTTACATACTGCATGTCTGTTGTAGTTTCTTGTGCTCATCTTGAGGTTTGCACATTAACACCTTTTTTTTATTATATTTTGTGTGTGTGTGTGTGTGTGTGTGTGTGTGTGTGTGTGTGTGTGTGTGCACAAATGTGCCATAGTGCGTGTGTGGAGGTCAGAGAACAACTTGTGCTAATTAGTTCTCTTCTTCTACCATGTAGGTCCCAAGGATTGAACTTGAGTTGACAGTCTTGGCGGCATGCGTTTTTATCTGCTGAACCATCTTACCCGCCCCATAAACATTTGTTTTTAAGTTCATATTTATTTAATCTAGCTACCTACAATTCTGACTCCTCACCCTTGTATCTTGTGTTCTTGTAATGCCAGGTCAGTTCCTTTTGTATTGTGTATCTATGTCATCATGTACATTAAGGTTAAGAGTCAGATCACTCCATTATTATAGTCTTATGTTATTCTGAACTGATATGTATAGCCAGTTACTGTACCCTGTGGGACCTATGTTGTCACATACCTTTACATTGCTATTTAGCATAGTGTAACTTCGGTGTAAAGATCAGCCTGACAACCATTTGTAAGGCAGCTGCAATGGCGATGAGCTCGCTCAGGTGTGATCTCAGGAGGACTATTCCTCTTTAAATTTTTTTTAAAAATTCATTTATTTTATGTGTATGAGTGTTTTATTCCTGTATGTATGCATTTGCACTATGTACACATCTGATTCCTGCAGAGGTCAGAAAAAAGTATTGGACCCACTGGAACTGAAGTTATGGATGTTTGTGACCCACCATGTCAGTGCTGGGAACATAATCTGGGTCCTCTGTGAGAGCAGCAAGTGCTTTTAAACATTGAGCCATTTCTCCAGCCCAACTACTCTTTTTTAATAAATTATTTCAAGTGGATAATGTTTCTGGAGATAGACAGTCTGACCCTCCTCCCCAGTACTTTTTGATTCTATTTCCTGCCTTTACTTGCTTGCAAAGTTTCTGTTCAGAAATTAGTTGATAGTCTTCTGAGGGTTCCCTGATATGTGGTGAATCACATTTCTCTTTGAAAATTCTTTCTGTCCTTGACTTGTCAGAGTTTGACTATAGCATGTCTAGATATAGGTTTCTTTTGGTTGTTGCTATATAGAGGCTTCTGGAATTAATAAATTTAAATGCCTGATTCCTTCTCAAGATTTGAGGCATTTGGAGGTACTATTTATACCAATAGGATTTCAGTAACTTTCTCTTAGCATGAATATGTATGCATGTATGTACGCTTATGGATTTGTGAGTGCAGATGCGTATGTGTAGAGGTCAGAGGTCAATGTTGGGTGTCTTACTCAATTACTTTCCACCTTATTATTTTTTATTAGGTTTTATTTAATTTTCATGTATATAGGTGTTTTGCCTGCTTGTAGGTCTGTGTATCACACACATACATTGCCCAAAGGGGTCAGAAGAGGACATTTGATTCCCTGGAACTGGAGTTACAGATGGTTGTAGGTCACTCTGTGGCTTTTGGGGACTGAACCCATGTCCTCTGGACATGCTTTTACCACTGAGCCATCTCTCTAGCTCCCTACCTTACTTTTTTTGAGGCAAGGTCTTTCACTGAGTCTTAAGTTCACTGGTTCAGGTAGACTGCCTAACCAGGAAGCTGCAAGGATCCTCTGTCTTGGCAGTGTGGGGACTACTGATGCCTGCTGCCATGCCCACCTTTTTATGAGGGTTCTTGAAGTTCGAACTCAGATTTTTATGCTTGCACAGCAGGCACTTTGATGACTGAGCCAGTTTTCTCTCTTGTATCTCCTTTTGGAAGTTGCATACTGTGTATTTTATTTGGCTCATCAATGACCCATCAGTCCTATTGGCTTTCTGTGCTCTCTGTCAGTATCTTTTTCTGCCTTGACAAATTTCTGATTTGAAATCATCTATCTTTCAGATTATTTATTTGGAATATTCAGGCAGCATTTGGAGCTCCCTTGCATTTTTCTGTTTGTTCAGCTGTTGCAGGGCTCTCTCTTTTTTTATCTCTGTTGCATTTTTCATTTCATTCATTGTATTTTTGAGCTCTAGAATTTCTGATGGGTTTTTCTTATAATTTGTACTTTTTTTGTTAAAATTCTCATTTTGTCCATGCACTTTTGATTTCCTTGAGCTAGAAGCTACACTCAAGCCTAACTTTGCAGGTTGGATTTGGTGGGAAAAGACTTTTACCATGGGTGGGTGTGAGGGTACAGAGGTGGGTATACCCTGGAATGGGAAGCTCCAAATCCAGGGAGGCCAAGATTGGGGCAACTGCATCCATGTAGATTCTTGTGAAGATCATGATGTTCATGTGAGCCAAAGCTGAGGGCATCTGCTGTGGAAGCAAGAGTTCCTGAGATATTGCTGCTCTCCTTATCTCCTGCAAAGAGGAATCATGGCCACCAGAGTCATTTTAGGCTCTTTGGTCTTGTTCACGGAGGACATGGCAGCATGGTCTCCAGGTAGATCTATTGGCAGATGTCAGCACCAGCTGGGGGTCAAGTTAGTAGTGACTACATGGATCCTGCTGGTGAAAACAGCTGAAGTTTTCTTGATCCCCTCTGCCCCAAGAGCCTAAGGGTTCTCTTTCAGTACATAGCTGTGCTGGCTGGCACCACACAGTAGAACACTTTCTATACTTTTTATGCAGTCACTGAAAACGTGTTGTGTTCCATGAGTTGCTGAAGCTTCTTTACTGACTCTGAACTCAGCCAGAGTGATGGTGGTTGTTTAATTGGAGTCTCTGGGGGATAAGTGTTAGGACCTTCTAGCCCACCATCTTACTGACCTACATATTCTGAACCAATCTCAGTAAATTTGTGTTTGTGCACTCACACACCCAGAGAAGGCGCAGTGTGGGAGACTGATGAGACTGATGTTCTCTTGCTGTTTGTGTGTGTGTGTGTGTGTGTGTGTGTGTGTGTGTGTAGGAAAGGGGAATGTGGCAGAAGTCGCAAAGCAAAGGGGAGTACTCTGCTCTTTAGTAGGGACTCCTTGGGTCTTGGACTAACTGAGCACTTGCCACTCAACTTTTAGCCCTAGAGTGGATATCGTTATCACCTTTTGAAAAATTCCAGGACAAATATCTGGACATAGCCAGCTTCTGATCAATGGTGCAGAGTGAATGAGTGGTTGTGACCTTTGGAACTTTATGTGATGCTCCTTATAGACCAGTAATGACTTTGGTTGCTCCTCATCACACCGCAGAACTGAGAAAGGCAAAGCTCCACACTCTGGTCCCTTCCTTCTGGAGACCAAGAGGCTGTCTGTGCCTGTAATTGGCTCAGGTGAGGAGGGAAGTATCTGGGAACATAGTGATGTCATTACCTGCTTAGCAGCACATGGCCACCTCTCTATATATCAAGCAGGCCTGATGAAATAGGCCAGGCATGGAGTGGAGCCTAGTAAGTGGCCTTGGCATCATCCCAAGTAGGAGTACTTATGAGCCAACCCCTCCTGGATCCAGCTACATGCTCCTCACTGGTGTTTTAACTCTGCTTGGTGGCCAGCATACCTCCCCACCTGAGCATACCTCCTGAGCCAGGCCCTCCCTGGTAGAGTTCCTCTATGAAGGCACCTTTCTTCAGTGCCAACTGTTCTCAGATGCCTGCTAACTAGGCTCCAGGTTCCCACATGTGATCTTTAGCCTATTTCTCATGCACTCACCCACAGGCATGCAGGGCCAGCTGCTCATCACAGAAGGCACCCCCCTTGGAGTTGCTCTCTCTATTAGAGGAGCCCTTTCCCCAGGACTGCTTTGTGTCAGCACTTTCATATTCAGCTTCCAAGGCACGAGGATTAAATTGGATTTCTGCTCTTCCTGGAGATGGAAGAGGGGCAGGCTTTCTCTCCAGGCATCTCTGCCTCAAAGGTCCAACGCAGCCTTCAATCCTTGCTTGTTGGTAACCCCATGGGGAGGGACCATTAGCAGGGCAGCTGATCAAGCTGAAGTTATTGCACCCCCCCCACAATTCCCCTTCCTGTCTGCACAGGAAGCTGGGCCAGTTTAATGCCTAAGAGTGTGAGGACCAGTATTCTTGGAAGACCAAAGAGTTTGGCATGGCGGTCGCTGAGTGAGCTCCCATGAGCAGAATTGGACACTGCTGTTAGCTCCAGATGCCAACAGCAGTCTAAGCTTGTAAAGTGGACCGACCAGGTCTTCTTCATGGTCCCCAAGTTGGCATCTCCCTTCCTGGGTGACTCTTCTGTTTTTCCTTCTACAGGGGGCAAAAGGGAAAGACCTTGGATTGGGCTGTTTTGAAAGGTGTAGAGATCGTGCCAGAGGTCCTGCAATCTACCAGCCCATTGGTCTCAAACTGCCAGGGCCCAGATGTGACTGAAGGCTCTTGAGATAAAGTCATTCTAGATGTAGTTAAGTGTCCATTTAAAAGGGGGAAAAGAATTGGGAGAGATGGGTTGATGTTTAAGAGTGTGTACTGCTCTTGTGGAGGCTATGAGTTCAATTCCCAGCACCCATGTAGGGTGGCTCACAACCATCTATAACTCCAGCTCCAGGGGGATCTGATACCTCTGGCCTCCATGGTCACGTACGTGTGTGTGTGTGTGTGTGTGTGTGTGTGTGTGTGTGTGTGTGTGTGACGATTAAAGATAAATCTTTAAGAACCAAAAAGAAGAGGATAAGACAGACTCAGGTACTAGAAAGAGGACATATGAAGATAAAGGAGAGGCAAAGTGGTGGGATCACGAGACAAAGATGCCTGAAGCCGCCACAGCTGGAAGAGGCAGGAAGGGCTTTCCCCTTGAGGCTCTGGAGGGGGCACACTCTGCTGGTGCTTAGGTATGTTTATCTGAATCTAAGCGCATACCTTCCTGCTGTTTGAGCTGCCCCGATTGTGGCTCAGCACATCCCAAGGAACTCTGCAAGTTCAGGCATGGGAACAAGAGAATGCTGAAAGGAGAGAGTCTCGGGGGATGGGTGGCCTTGCTGCTTCCCACTGTAGGCTGTATGGGTGAGCTTATGTACCCTGGGTTGCATGATGGCCTTTCACTGGGTTGTATGAGGGGTGTGTGGCTTAATGTGGCTCATTGTCAGGATATTTTTGTTGTCACAGCAACAGAAATGAAACTAGAACAAAGTTCACAGGCCCAGCCAAGGGGAGATGGGTCTCATCAAAGAATGGTTCACTGGACCTTGTGCTCTATGATCTGCTTCAGGGCTGGAGCACGTCTTTCCATATTAGCTAGCATTAGCTTTTGACTTAGTGTGGTAGTTTGAATGAGAATGACCCCCATAGGCTCACATATTTGAATACTTGGTTCTTAGTTGAACTGTATGGGAAGGATTAGGAGGTGTGGCTTTGTTGAAGAAGGTGTATCACTTTGTTGGGGGTAGGCTTAAGTTTTCCAGCAAACACCAAACCCACTTTCTCTCTCTCTCTCTCTTTGTCTCTCTCTCTTTCTCTTTCTCTCTCTCTCTCTCTCTCCCTCTCTCTCTCCACCCCCCTCTCTCCTCCTCCTCTCCCTCTCTCCCTCCCCCTCTCTCCCTCTCCCTCTCCCTCTTCCTCTCCCTCTCCCTTTCTTTTTATCCTCATCTGCCTAATACCTGTGGATTGGAGTGTAAGCTACTGCTCCAGCATCATGCCTGCCTGTCATCATGCCCCCCATCATGATGGTCATAGACTAACTCTCTAAAACTGTAATCAAGCCCCCAACTAAATATCTTCCTTTATAAGTTGCCTGGGTCCTGGTGTCTCCTCACAGCAATAGAACAATAACTAAGACACCTCCCCACACTCCTCCTGGCAGCAGTTAGCCAGAAAGGTTCTTGGTGACACTTCGCCTCAAGGACTTTTGGCTGAGAGAAGAATTAACCTGCAGTTTCTGGCCCTTCTGTCTCAACAAAAGGAAGGAAGGAGAAAACTGGACCTATAGGGAATTAAAAGTGGTAAAGAGTAAGAGCCCGGGAAAAGCAAATGGCAAGGAGTTTGGAGCCCCCACTGTGTGGTTTCTGTGCCCTGCTCCCTGGCACTACCATCCACAGTCGCTGAAAGCAGGAGTGTAAATGGAGCACACAAGGAATCCAGAATCCAGGGCTAGGTTTCTGTGGCTTCCAAAGGTACAAAGAGTGCAGGAGGTCATGGCCACTTTAGCACAAGGGAGGAAGATGCACAGAGAAGAGGCTTTGGGTCTCCCAGTTCCTAGAAAATGGCAGGGACCAAATAACAGTAGTAAAAATGACTATTAAAGACCTGAAATGTGAAGATGGAGAATCCTTGGATGAGCCCCGACAGCAGGGAGGCTCAGTGTGAACTGGTATCAGTAGGCTGGCTCAGGCAGGAAACGCCAGCTCCTGCCCTGGGAGACATGAGCCCATTATGGGCCTCAGCCTCCTTCCAGTGCTTGAAGGGGCAGCATGACCTTCATTTTAGGGTCTCACCTAGCCTAGTACAGGGTTTCTGGGCTGGCACTCCCAAGGGTGAGCCGTCCCTCTCAGAACTACAGGTGTTATTACTAGGTTCTCTTAGTTCCTCATCTTGAAACAGGCCTCCTAGGTCGTGCAATCCCAGATAATTCTATCTCAAAGTCGCTTTGATCTGTTCACCTGTCTCTAACAGACAGGAACGCCCTGAAAAGTATTGCCCAGACAGACAGCCCCACGTCTCAAGAGTAGTCAAGCCCTCCTTTGCCCCCTCTCTGAGACATTATGGATGAACTATCCAGTTCTTTGCTGCCTTCCCTGCAGCCAGCGCTGAGCTTGCCTTTGTTTGAGAAATAGGTCATTTTGCTGGGCCCTCTGGGCCACCAGTGGTTGGTGATCATTTGATCAGAGAGATTAATTTGACTTGAAGAAAAATAATTTGCTTGAATGTTCCCACCCAGGACGGGAAGTGTAATGAACAAGGAAGGTCACCTTGAACTGCATCCCCCCCATGCATCATAACAATCAGTAACTAGGACAATGTGGCAGAGGGCACATGCTGGTCCCTGGCTCTGTCATTTGATATCCTGGTGGCAGAAAGTCAGGCCTGAGCATGGCTTGCTAATGACAAGAGAGTCATACTACCTTCTTGAGTTTTTCAAATTACCTTTAATTATGCAGTAAGTTTAGATTTATTAAAACAAATTACAAAGATAGCCCCAAAAAGGTTCCACATTCCACACACGCTGTTTGTGTTATTATCATTTTTTTTTTGAGACAGAATCTCATTCTACACTCCATATTGGCCTCGACCCATAGCATTCCTCTTACCTCAGTATTCCAGTTCTGAGATTACAGGAATGAGCTACCATGCTTGGCTTACCATCTTATATTAGTATGGTGCATATGATACAATTAAAGGTCCAGTCTCAATGCATGCCAACAAACTACGACCAGTTTATTCATGTTTCCATTGTTTTAATCTATTGTTATATTTTTGGTTCCATTTTGTCCTATGACATCTGTGGCCTTATGGATGCCCAAAGAATGGGCTCTGTGTTTGCTTCCTTGGCACTTTCCCCAAGCATCAAGCAGGGCAGAAACGTTTCAGAGGGTTGCTCGGGGGACCTACAAGCTAGGACTGGTATTTTATGGATCCCTGAAGATGGACACATTGCTAGTCTCTATCGTTGTCAGGACATCTCCTTAGATGCCCCTAAGCAGTGACAAACTCCTTGTTTTTATGACCTTGGCAGCTTGAGGTTGCTGGCCTGGTAATTTGTCAACTGTGCCTCAGTGACTATTGTGTTTTCTCACGGGTAGCCTGGCACTGGAGGCCATTGGAAGGAAGACTTCACAGCTGAAGGAGAATCGCGTGTCACAGGGTCATGCTATCATCAGCTCAGGGTGGTTTCTATTGGCCTGGACCACCCCATGGGAGTGCTCAGGTTCCTCCAGAACAGCCAAGACTCTCTTATGCTGCTCCTAGGTTCATTCAACAGTGAGCAGGAAAATCTCCATGGACATCCACACCCAGCAGTGGGGAGTTCCAGGCACCCCTTCTATTGTACAGACTTTGAATACCTCTGCGTAGAAAACCTACTTCTACATCCATTTGTTTGGTTCATCCTTTGTTTCTTTGGCTGTGACCTCTTGGAGATTTACTTACAGTGAGGCTTGTCTATGTGAATCACATTTTCCCAGCTTGGACTTTCCTGGATTTTTCTACTGGTGTCTCAGTCTCCTTGCTTGCTCCCATCACTTGGTTTTTGAGCAATCCCTTAGTTCTCTGTAGGAGGTCCCTTGGTCATGTTTTCTATCTCCTGCTGCAGCGCTAGAAGGGGATGCTTCTCTCTAGACCCTGAGTCTGGCTACTGTGGTGGAGCTGGGAGCAATGCTGGGCCCTGGTGCTCAAGGTTGCTGAGATCTTGTCTTTAGGCTTTCACAGGAGGACGGGCTTGGGGACATATGTATGCATCTGCGTCTATGGATGTTCCACACGGAACCGTCTGCACCTGTTCTGAGCCTCGTCCAGGTCCTCCTGGCTTCTGCAGCTCTACTCTCTGTTTCTTGGATTATCCTGGTCTCATCTTGCACTGTTCTTTAACTCAGGCCCATACTGAGGAACTCAGCCCAACTATCACCCTCCTTTCCATTTGTTCGTTACTCTCTTCTATGTGTGTTCAGTGGCTTCAGAATTCCTAGCTTACACTCTGGTGAATAGCAACTTGAGCATTACTGCTTTTAGATTTAAATAAAAGAAAAAAAAACGATGATAAAATGAAGAAGTGATTCATCTGGGAATTCTGTAGGAAGTTGTTGCAGGGCCATTCTCCTTACTAGACATTCTGAATTACAATAAAGAGAGAAGAAACTGGCAAAGTATGTGCTTTCCTGTAAAGTTTCCCAAGCAGCCTATGTTTATCTCTGAGACAATGGAGCCATGGTTGGACAGTGCAGAGGCGGGAGGGGTGAGTCATGAGGAGTGCCTGGGCACAGAAAAGCTCCAGGGACATTGATGTGTGTGAGGTGACATCTGGCTCCTAGGTACCCTGGCACTCTTCACTGTCATTCAGAGCTGGAAGGTGCTGAGAACTGCTGCATGAGAAAATTGAAACCAGGCCTTTCTCCCAGTAGGCTCTGATACAGTCTGTGGCCCTGACTATGCCCCTCCCCCATCCCTGATCTCCCTGGCCACAAGACCTCTTCCTTCTGAGAACTGCTTTTGCAGCCTATAGTCTTTCCTCCCACAGCCTCTCCCCACGTTTACTTCAAAGTCGGTTTCCTCTTATTTCCCCAAGGTCCCCTTGAAATCAACTCTCTCTACTGTCCAAATTGGCAGAGACAGAAAGAAAACGTGTTTTTCTTCCTCGATTGAACTGCAGCTTCTTCAGAGGCTGTCCCTGAACCAGTGTTCCAGTGTCCAACTGGGTTTCAGTGGGATCCTGAGGGGGTGAAGGTCAAAGAGGTGAAGGTCACGCTGCTGGGGGTGCTGGGAAGGGCCTCACTGGCAGAGCAGGCTGGGGCTGGCTGGATCTCACACCCCTGAGCTTAAGAGGGAAAAAGAAGGTTCTGAATTTGGGACTTTTACAGATCAACATGGACTTTCTTAATGGAGTATTCTAGAAAATCCATGCAGACTGAAAGACTTGCAGCACCAGGATTCATTCCCAGCCCCTGATTTGTAAAGAAAGGCAGAAATCAGCTGACCTATGGAATACTTAAATTAACAGAAGGGAAAGAGGGCCAGGTGTGTGCAAAGCTGAACAGTAGCATTGCAGTATGCTCACAGGAGGCAGGAGCCTACACTGTGTTACAATACGGCATGTGCATAGGAGCCCAGTGTGTGCACAGTGTGGCAACAGGAGCTGAGTAGGAGCACTGTGTGGTGACATGGTGCATACACAGGAGCCAGGTGCATGCATTGTGGGGCAATACACTGCAGCTGTGAGGAAGAGTGAGATGGGGAATAAGTAGGAACCCCTATCATAAGGTAGATAACTCATCTGCAGAACAAGGGTGGAGGAAATGGGTCTTCAATCAACAGGAAGGAATGTACAATTCCTAAGTTGTGGCGGAAGTGGAGAAAAGGATTATGTCCATTTGGGATGTACCCATTATACCAGTAGCTCTGATGGATATCTCAGGAGTCTGGCAACCTGAGATCCCTAAAATTCTCTGTGGAAGTAAGAATGACACCTGTTATTATCCTAGTATCTTTGTACCTGCAAGAGGGTTAGTGCTTCACAGACAACTCTCCTAGGGGTTTCTATGTCCTTTCCAGCAAGAGGCTGCTGCAGGTGGGCCTGGCCTGAAACACAACCTGGGCTCCGTTCTATCAGTGACTGCTGAGGTGTCAGAGCTGTGCATTCCGGCTACAGTGGGATCTGCTGTTGCATTCATTTGCAATTCCATAACAACACAAAGTTGGCAGGTCCAGTCCTATGGTGGCACATGCATGCAGAACTGTCTAGAACCACACATGCCTTTCCAGCATCCCAGACTCAGAACTCCGCACACTGGACAGTTTCTGGTTGTTGTCTTTATGACCATCTCCTTCTTTCTCTCCAAACATGTCATCTTTGCACTGGAGAACAGCTTGCTCAGTGGATCTTGGTAGTGGGCTCATGGGAAGGCATCTTCCTTCTTCATGACGTTATCTCCTTAGTTGGTGCCACCAATCTGCTGTGAGTCATCTTCTCTCAGACCATGATATGACTTTCAACTTAGGGGCAGGGGGTGCAACAACACCTGGGGATGAAGAAATAACCAGCTGCCTTCTCCAAAGTCCAATGCCTCTCCCTGCTCATCTCATCTTGTCTTGTGGCCTGTGAATGAGACGATGAAAATTTGGTCTACCTATGTTGGAGATCAGACACCTGTCCCTCGAGTTAAACTCAGGTGGTGTGTCACCAGTTTTTGCACTGAGTCCACATAACTCTGAAGCCTTTGGTCTGGGAGGCTCTCAATTATTTGGTCAGAGCTGGCCATTAGGAAGCTGACATTATGGTTAATGTGGCCATGTGCTACATCTCTCTCAGCTATGTTTGGGTGGCCCTTTTGGCCGTAGTTAACGGGAGTAGGTTAGAGGCTGAAGAAGAGAATCTTCTAGAGGACCCAGCTCCAAGGAGGGAGCCCTTAGAGAGACCAAGGAGTCATAGATCACAAGAAGGGACTTGAAGACATGTCTCTTGCTTGAGGACAAGATCTGCTCAAATGAAGCAACTATGAGGGGGAGAGAATGGTGAAGACAAAATTCACTCCAACCTCTGTGGTTTGCTGTGTTGGCAAAGACTTTCATCTGTGCTGTGGCCAGGTTTCAGCAATGGATGGGAAGATACAACTGTGGCAGACTCATTACCCATGGTTCAGGGCTCTTAGAGTCACAGAGACCCATGGAATATTTCTATAAGGAAGGGACTTATTTCAAGGAATTACCAAAGATGGCAAAGGGTGTGTCCTTAAATTCCTTTTTGTGGCCTGTGTCTTTTCATTCCCCCTGCCTAAGACTTCCTCTCTGGGGCTAGGTCCTCTGGGAGAGGCTTCTGTCCCATGAACATATCTGCCCCCCATGTGATCTTGGCCAGGAGGTCACACAGACTAAGTTGAACAAGAGTCATCAGGGAAAGTTGGAAACTGAGACACCAGTGGTATCTGCAGTTCAGAGAAGTATAACTCTTCTGCGAACTTCAAGTTGGATCCTTAGACTCTTGGTTGAGGCCAATCCACAGGAGAAAGGGTTACAAACTCAAACTAACTGGAGAAGTTACCCATGCCTGCTAAAAGTTATCACAGTGACCTCTATGCCTATGCTTTATTCAACAAATGGTTACTGGAATCCAACCCAGGTGACACAAAGCTGGCCTTTGTATCCCGTAAAGGTGGGGAAACTGAGCCACACAGAATTGAATGAGAGAATGATAGACTTGGACTTACTTTGGCTTCTTGTTTCTCAGATATACAGGCCTGGGATTTAGGCTCCAACTTCCACATCTCCGATTTAACCTCATCTTTTCTCCAGTGAACCCATCCTCTCTGGTGGCTTTGCATGTCATCCTCCTCTTCCTCCACGCTCCTTGGTGTGCTCTGGACATGTCTCACTGTTTTAGTACCCATACCGAATTTCCACTCCCATGGTTCCCTCCTCCCAGGTGTTTGGGTCAAAGTGAAGGACTCTTTCCTCAGCTACCACATTCAATCCATCCTGAGGACTGGACTTCTCAAAGGTGTCCCCATCTGAACCTGTCTAATCATCTCAGATGTCTAGCTACTGGACTCCTTCCTGTCAGGGTGCTGTAATTCCCTGAACTGACCCTCATATTTCACTCTGCCCTGGCTGGAGGGTGTCAGTCTCCATCATTTTTGTCAAACCTTTCATGAGCCCTGTTTCTCTCAGTGAGGTCAGCTCCTCTACAGTGGGTAAGAGACCCCAGACTTCTCTCTCTCTCTCTCTCTCTCTCTCTCTCTCTCTCTCTCTCTCTCTCTCTCTCTCTCTCTCGTTACCTCTAATTTACTCTGTTCCACTTTTCCAATGATCTTTTCTACTGCCCATCCCCCCGAGGCCCACCCTGGACTCAGGCCCTCAGAACTGCATACTGTGACTTCAGCTCCCAGTTCCCTTCAGTTGGATTCACAAATAGTCTCTGACCAGGAAGCTTTGTCACTCACTCACTGTCTGTCAGTCACTCCCAGCCAGAGCTCCCCTCCACACCTTGTCTTCAGAGGATGTTGAGGCTGAACCTTCCTTACAGTTTCCTGGAAGATCTCACCAGCAAGCACGTCTTTATTTCATCCAACTTTCAGTACAGAAAGCTTTTCCTCTGGAGGCATTTGTTGAAAACGACTGGAAGAAATTGACTTTCTATCTGCCAGACACAGTAGATAAGAGCTGAGACAAATACCACACTACCCAGAAAGCCTGAGAAGAAAATATGGGGAACCAGCTGGCCACTGGGTTTAGAGAGGTTCTAATGGAGTCTTGGGAGAATCCAGAATGCTAGCACACGTGCACGGCTTTGTGAGAGTTCTCAGGAAAGGCCTGAGGAGTCCTCAGTCTTTCGGTCGTAACTGTCTTGGCGGCTCTGAACATGTGGGAAGTGAAGGCAAAGGCGGAGCTGAAGAGGTTTGAAAGGCCAGGCTCTGCATACGCATGGCCCCCTAGCAGCGCAGCTGTGAGGACGCCTCAGTCCCTGCCAGCTATTGGCTGACTCGGAACCAATCAAACAGAGACTTTAGAGGTCACCCAGGACAAAGAATACAAACTTCACATACAACGTTTTACAAGTTATCCAGCAATGACAGCAACACAAACAGAAAGCAGCACACTCTGGGAGAAGGGAGGTTCTGGATTCCAGTCGTCAGATACCATTTAATGTCCAGTTTTCAGGAAAGATTACACGAGAAACAACAAGAAATCGTGGTTCATACGCAGGAAAGCTCGCCACTAGCCAAAGACCTCAAATCACGTCCTTCAAGTATGTCCAGAGAAGAAAAGACAATTATGACTAAAAACAAAACTAGAAGAGCCTCATCTCATCAAACAGAGAGCCTGAGAGAGGACATAGAAGCTGTGCTTTTAGAACGGAAGAGTTGAAAATGCAATGCTGGAAGTGGAAAGTTCTTCAGAAGGATCCCGCGGCAGACTCCAGAAGGCAGAGGAACGTCAAGGAGCTGGAAGGCAGGTGGGTGTGTAGAGCTTGTCTGCCTAAAGAAATGAAAAACCAGGGGAAACAACTGAACAGAGGCTCAGGCATGTGCAGCGGGCTGCCAGGCAGAAGGGGAGGAGGAGATAGGGGAGAGAGAGGACTGGGAAGAAGGTTCGCATGTGTGCACACATGTGGAAGACAAAGGACAACTTGATGGAGTGAGCTCTCTCCTTTGAGCATTATGTGGGTTCAAAGCCATGTTGTCAGGCTTGTACAGCAAACATTTTTATCCACTGAATCATCTTACTAGATCCAGGAAGGGAGTTTTAAAAGTAATTGTCAAAACCTCCACAAATATGCTGAAGAAAGCAAAGCAAAACAAAACATACAGAACTGAGAATCTCAGAGAGTTCTGAGTCAGGTGAATGTAAAAGGATCTACACACTGCTCACATCATCCTCGAGTTCTGAAAGTCAAAGGTGAAGAGGGACCCTTGGGTCAGCAGGGGGAGAGGTGACCTGTGGATCAAGAAGACCCGCAATGGAGCAGCTGCCCAAAGGCTGTGGGCCGAGACAGTAAAGTTCTGCAAGATTAGAACTATCAACCAAGCTTCTATTCCCAGCAAAACTAACCTTCAGAAAGGAAGGAGAAATCCAGACATCCCAAAGTAAAGAAACTGAGGGACATCCATTGCCACAGTACCACTAGAACAAGTTCTTCAGGCTGGAATTGAAGGACGTGGACAACAACTCAAATCCACAGGCAGAGGTAAGGAAGCCAGTGAAGGCAAACACATGAGCAACTGTGTCAATGGACTTTCTTTGCTTGTAAAGAGCATTGCATATAGCAATAATTATAAACCACATTGATAGGCAATCAATATAATAAGGTGTAATTTGTTTGAAAATAGTAGCCCACAAAGTATGTGTATGGGGAGAGATAGCTCATTGGAGCGAAGACTTTCTAATTCAGCTAAAATGAAACATATTATTCTAACACAGGTGGGTATAAATTAAGATATTAATTGTAGCCCTCGGGGAAACACAAGTAAGAAAATTACTCAAAATAACATATGGGGGAAATGACAAGGAACGTACAAAGTTGTGCTAGAAAAATACCTATTTACTACAAAAAAGTGACGGTGAAGATGTGGAAAATAAATGGCATTTGACTGATACAGAGTTAAGAGCAGGTTTACAGTAGATGCTGTTTGCAGAAGATGTGAGGCGCCAATGGGCTCTCTGTGAAGGGACAGTTGAATTAAAGTGTGCAGTTATAACCAAAGGGGCTGGACTACTTTTAGAATGTCAAACACCATAGATACTGAAGAAAAATGTTAGCAAGGCTAAGTGTTTTTACAGATACTGTTCTAGTTTTATTTGTTGCTGTGATGAAATACCCTGTCACCCCCAAACCCCCAAGTAATTAGTGGGGGAGGGTTTTTTTTTTAGCTTACAATTCCAGGTAATAGTCCATTGTTGCAGGGAAGGCAGGATGGCGGGAATTTGCAACAGGTCATTACATCACAGGCATTACATCATAGTCAAGGACAGAGAGAGAATGCAGCAATGCATGCTTACTGCTCAGGTTGCTTTCTCTACTATTATCCAACCCTAACTGAGGAAGCAATGCACATTTAGGCTTCCCACAATGAACAAGGCAACCTCCCCCACCACCACTGACATGCCTACGGATCAACCTGATTTAGATCATCTCTCTTGGAGACTCTCTTTCCAAGGGACTCTACACTGACAAGTTGACAATTAGAACTAAGCATCCCAGGTGCCACTGTGACTATAGAGCTACCCTGGCACACATGTGCGTTACAAAGACAGCCCTCCCCAGAGGGAGTAACAGCAGAAGGAGTGACTGGAGGGAGCAAGAGACAGTTCAATTATAGAAGCTCGAAAATGGAATGTCCCACTTCCATCAAGGGATGAAGCTGTGAGGCTAAGGTCCACTGCCTCACAGGAGTATCTGGAGGATGCTACACACACAAGCAGGGCAGAGATATGTCATTCCTTTGAGGCACACCAACCGTTCTCCAGAACATGACATGCGCAAAATAAACCTCAGCAAGTAGAAGAGGTTTGATCTGCTACAAAGTCATCTCTCTAGCCAAAGTGGAATAAGATGAGAGATTAGTAGTATGAGGAAATCCAGAGGATTCACAGCTGGATGGAAATTGAATGACAACCCCCTCCCCAAACACCCAGTGATTCCAAGAAGAAATCACAAATAAAATTAGGAAATGTTTGGGTATTTATGAAAAGGTTTGATGTGCTGAAGCACAGAGAAGACAGCATGTCTATCTTTCAAAGACGCTGGGTGAGATTTGGTATGCAGAGGGATATTTATAGCTGAGAAGCTTGTGTTAAAAAGGAGAAAGTTAGGTGGGGCTGCCAAGATGGCTAAGCATGCAAAGGTGCTTGCCACCAAACCTGAAGGTCTGAGTTCAAACCCCAGGATCCACATGGTGGAAGGAGAGAACTGACTCCAGCCTCTCCTGGCATGCTGTGACATGCAAATGCCGCTCTCCTCCACACAGTAAATGAAATGTACAAATTACTCTTACGCACAAAGTAAATGAAAGCGTAATTTGAAATTTTTAAGAAGAAGAAAATTCTCAAGAAAACTTCAGTCTTCCTCTAGATTATATCCCAGCTAAGCCAAAGGAAGACAATAAGAAGACGAGAAGAAAATTATGGAGAATAGAACATGCAAGAGGGAAAAAAATGTGTGAGGATTCATCACAAATTGACAGAGAGATTCAAGGCTGTTCCTGCCAAATCTCCCTTCAATAAATAGACAAGACAATTATGAAATTCCTGTAAAGTTCGAGTGGTTCAGAAGAGTCAAATCCACACTGACGGGAAGGAAAGACTAGATCTGGGGGGCCCAATTTCCAGTCCTAGACTTCCCACAGCCGCAGTAACTAAGAACCATCACCCTACACATTCTCCAAGGGGGTGACTTTTACAGTGCATAGTTTACATCTTTCAGAAGAGCTCAGGTTGACATCTTCAACGTGTTAACATTTGTCTTTGCCTATGGGAGGAACTTTTGTACTTCTTGCCATGTTAGCTTCTCTGGAGAGCAGGTGTCTTGGTTCAGAGACTAAAGGGCATTAGGGAACATGGCAAAGCCCTGCTAGTGGAGGAACCCACACTCTGATACTGCTACAGGAGCACCCATGGAGACTCAGGGGAACCCAGGTACCATGAGCATCTTTGGTCTGTGAGAAGCCCGTGGCTCTGTGCTTGCAGATGGAACTGTGCTTTTCGCAAATGCTTGGGCTCCAGTTCAACCTATACGAGACCTTCTTCACCACAGGGATTTCCTCACCTTTGTAGACCTGCATGGTATTGGCCAGGCTCTGCACAGTTTCAAATTTGAAATTATAGTCAGGAATCATGGCTGTAAAATATCTACTGCTAGACTCATTCATCTTGGTGGGAGGTGGAGAGCAGATTACTCCCCTCCAAATTCTTAACGAAGGCTTCAAAAGACACAGGTAATAAATCTGCTTCTCGGGGCTTGACAGCAGCAATTAAGCCGGGGCCACTCCACATGCATATGGTCCCCAGAAAGCACACCTGGTATCCCACACTCCGTGTGCACAGTGGACATTGGCCTCCCTCGTCATCAGAGGCTGGGTCTCTGGGCAGCCAGCAGCCAGCACAGTCCTTATGCCACCCTCATAAACATTGATGGATTGTTGCTGCCTGACTTCCTCTCTCTCGGCAGCTCAGAGGCCCCAATGATGGTGGGAAGGAGGCAGCAGAAAGCTCCATAGGCCCCCAGCTCCCAGCACAGGCTGCAGTCAAGGAGACCAGCTCATTAGTGAACAATCACAGCTCCTGGCTTTTCAGAGTATGCTGGGAGATCATTTCATTTATGGCTTGAAGAGATCTCCGTCTTCTCCCATAGGATGAGCATGAGGCTCACAATTATCATGGGCTAATTTTTTTTGCAAAGGTTCTAGATTTAAAAAAAGAAGAAAAGAAAGCCCTCCCACAAGAATAAATTATCCTAAATTATTCTGTGTTTTATCCTCATGCCAAATATTTAATAAACTAAGCAATTTAGAAACCATTTAAAATGTTATTGATGAAGCAGGGCCTTGAAAACCAGCCTCAAGCTTCTGCATGGTCCTCTTGTTGGCCAAAAGATGATGTCTTGCCCAGTTTCAATTTCAGAGTCATAAATAAGAGCAGAGTTTCTAGGGCAAGGAGCTGCTTAGAATTTAGCAAGGAAACCAAGTTCTACACAAATATTCCTGAGAAGTAAAATGCCTTCCTTGGGCATCCATACTTCCCTCTGTCACACTCTCCTTGTCTCACTCCTGTTCTCTGTCTACCCTATGAGCATGACAGAGAGCATGCATTGTGCTGACTAAGGTTTTTCCATCCTTGCATGTGGTAGAGACCTGCGCCATTTAATTAAATGGTTGGATTGACAGGTGGTCATTCACATGAGCCACAATCAATGATGTTTACTTTTAAACTTGCTAACATGTGGCCACCAGTATTAAGGTCTTACCAGATAGGCCACATTAAAAATGCTGCCTCTGGGTCCAGAGAGACCTCTCAATGGTTAAAAGCACTTACTGCTCTTATAGATGAACTAGGTTTGGTTTCCAGTGCCCACATGGTTGCTTATAATCTACAACTCCAGTTCCAGGGGATCCAACTCCATATTCAGACTTCTGCAAGAACAAGGCATGTATGTGGCACACACACATGCACGTGTAGACAAAATACTCATACACATAATAAAAATCAACTTGCAAGAAAACCTGCTGTCTCTGTTGCTATAGTTGGTGGTAGTGGGGATGATCACAAAAGTTACTACTAAGGCCCATATGACCTTGGCAGGTGGTGCCTGTGGCGTGAGTTCCCCTTGGTTCTAGAAGACAGTAGGCTAAGTTCGTGCCTTGGTCTTCCTATTTCCAAGTGAAATGGAGAGGTCAGCTCTAGGCAGAGCATACAGGCAAGTCCTCTCCACTTCTTCGCATTCTAACTCCTGTCACGGTGGGTTTGATCTGGCTTTGTCCTCTGCTAATGATCCCAAGTATCAGGCAGTGTGGTAAGGTCAGCCAGGGGCCAGACACTCTGAGCTCCAGGGAGGTGGATGTGGCTGCAGTCTGGGCTCTGATGCAGTCAGACAGAATCTCATTGTAAATTCTTCCTTCCTTCTGCATGTGGTGCACCTGGCCAGCTCTTTCCCCACTTCAGGACCCAGAGAGTATCAGAAACTACTTGCCTGTTTCTATGCTGTGCTTTTAATAAAGATTTATTGATTTATTTTATGTATATGAGTGTTTGCCTGAATGTGTGTGTATGTGCACCACATGCATGTCTGGTGCCTGCAGAGTTCAGAAAAGGGTGTTGGATCCCTTGGAACTGGAGTTATAAATGGTAGTAAGTAGCCATATTAGTGCTAGGAACCGAATATGGATCTTCTGGAAGAGCATCGAGTGTTCTTAACCACTGAGCCATCTCTCCAGCTCCGAGTGTTGTGGTTGGGATATGTCCTCTAGTCACTGAGCTTACAGTGGGATTTGAAGGTGGGGACTCTGCAGGCGACTAGGGTTTCTATCTGTCTGGGGGAG
The DNA here is from genome assembly GCA_902168415.1 of Peromyscus melanophrys. NCBI lineage: Eukaryota > Metazoa > Chordata > Mammalia > Rodentia > Cricetidae > Peromyscus > Peromyscus melanophrys. The sequence goes on along the minus strand of CABHPR010157883.1, from coordinate 13,725 downwards.
TCTTGTGACACAAAGTCCTTTCTGTCTTTTTTATAACCAAGTTATAAAATGTGACTGAGGCTCTCAGTGATACCCCAGGTGTGTGTCCCCTGCTCTCCACTCTGGCCAGATGTGTGAGAGAGAATGAAGGGATCTTTCTGGGACAGGAACAGGATCACTTTGGACATCTACTCTGATGTCTTCTTCATGTGTTCTTCCTTGAAGATGATTCAGCAAACACTCTTCCTGCTCATCAGATCCTGGGAACTCACCTCCACCTCTGGTCTTTCAATACAGTATGGAGGATGAGGGGAAACCCTGTCCTCATACCATCCCCCCTTGGCATCAAGGAAGGCATTACTGGGACAGCCTGTTCTGAGAATGAGGCAGCTTGTTGGAGAGGCAAAATGAAAGGATGTATCTGGGTGGAAGTCTGTGATGGAGCACTTGCTGCCATGCATGAAGCCCTGGGTTCCACTCTTGGCACTGCCATAAACAGAGAAGAATGGATGAGTGAGTAGACGGTAAAAAGCAAAATATGGGGGATTGAAACAACAAAGTGGAGAAATGGCATCATAGGAGTTGAAATGTGGAAATAAAACATGAATCAATTATTGAACAATGGGCTCTTTTGTATCTTAGATGCCCAATGATCATTCTATTAATTTTATTTACTTTTATATTCTAGCCACTTATAAATTCATTTTTTAGGGGTTTTTTTTGTTTGTTTTCCCTGAACTTGAGACATTTTCACCGGTATCCGTTGTACAAGACAAGAATGTACAAGGATGAGTCGAAGTGGGAGGGACAGGGCATGCTGATTGGCTCAGAGTTTGCAAAGAGTGACTCAGAGGGGAGCAAACAGCACAGAAGGCTGGGTGGAGTCACCTGACTGTTTCAGAGACTCTGTTCCCATCGTGACACCTGGTAGAATGTCCCACTTCCAGAGAGCTAGGCAGGTGCTTTGTGACCCACTGGCCCATCTGGTTGTAGATGGTGCAGCCTGGTCCTCCCTTTTCTGCTGCTGAAGCTTGCAGTCAATGAGGTCAGCATGCCACCAAGAGAGCACAGAGCCTGCTCAGGGCCTAGGCTCAGGCTCATAGGTGGAATGCAGAGACAATTTCTGGTCTGAGAGAACCCAGAGAAGGAGACTAGTAGAGGTGTGTGAGATGGTTGTGGTGGGGCAAGGTCAAGGACAAGGTCAAGGTTATTTTTTATATTACTAGTTCAATTAGTCTATTTAAAAAAATCACTGAGAATGTAGCTGGCTCATCAGGATCATAAGCATTAAGTGTTAAATATTTCCTTCAAATTAAAAGTTCTAAGGAAAAAGGATAATGCAAGCATTTGTGTGTGAGGCAAGAACAGGGTGCAGGCATATGCTGTGGGAGCCTGGGCACATGGCTGTGCTGGGCTGCCTGGGACAGGTGTCCCTGCCGACTAATTGAGTTGACCTTCTGGGTAGGCTTGCCAGATAGAGTCCAATTAAATATTGCAGGATCCACACTAGAAATGTCTGTTTTTGTTTTACAGTAACTGAACTCAGACCTTCATTTCTGACAGCAATTAGACAGCTGATCAACTGATTTTTGAGATGGTCCTAGTTAGGGACAGCAGAGCCCAGCTGTCAGCTTCGAGGGTAACAATCTTCCCTTTAATTACCGTCTTTCCACGTGTGGCACCGCCATCTTCCAATGATGCAGGAGCAAGTGGTTGAAACAGGAGGAATTTGCATAGTTTTTTTTTTTTGCCAGAACATTCTTATACATGATGAATGGTTTTGACCTGTTTCTCTCTGGCCTCCAGCAATGTTAATTCCAATCCTATCTATAGTTCAGCTACCCTGTAATCTGAAACTTAATTTGTAAATTTGAAGATTCATGGTAATGCCACCTATAGCCCTTAGTGGACTGTTACCAACAACCTCAAAACCAGTAGAAGCAGTGCGAGTGGCTGCCCACCTCAAGCCCACTCTAACAAAAGCTTTATCTCTCCCCAGACATTGCCCTTTCCCAGAGTGTTACTCTGAATAAACCAGTTTCGCTAGGGAAGACATCACCACTTTGACTTGGTGATGGCAGTGTGACTCCCCGCTTGTGCTATGGATGCCAGCAAGCTCCAGGGACCAGGGAAGCTAGGCAGGCACAGGCAGCACCACAGCAAGATGGATTCCCAGCACACAGTCACTTCTTTGACGCTGGCTTCCTTGATGGTGCTCTTGAATCTAATTCCTCTGATATGTGGATGTATTATACATGTGTTAGATGTAGTTGGTATTCAGAAAATGTCTAATTCCTCCTTGTACTACTATGTGTGGAATACGTTTCCTGTCTAAGTAGATCTGGGCTGTATTTCTGCCGAGTGTCAGAGGTTCTGGGAAGCGGAAGCTCAGTTTGCTTACCTGGATTAGTGTGGCTCTGGAGTCCTGGTCTTCACCATGGACAGCTCCCAGCTTGGCCCAGCCTGGTCCTGAATCTGTCAGGTTGGCTCTTGGGCTGAGAATCACTTCTTCCTGAATGATCTTGGGGAAAACTTACGGACACTGTGGCAACACTGCTTGACCAAAGTACCACTGAACTTGCAACTAACATGCAGAAGGTGCAGATAGTTAGGTTTTATAGAGGGAAATTTTGCGGAGTTCTCCACAACCAATAGTCATCAAAACACATTCAGGGGAAGCCATAGAACACTCCAGAAGACAGTAAGAAGCACGTGCATGGGAACAGGAGTAGGATATACTTGTGTTGGTTCCAAAGTGTCATCCATTCCAGTAGAGGAAGAAGCATAACACTAGACTCTAAAAGGCGCTAAGGTAACACAATGCCAAGGCCACACAGCTAGTTTTGGCCACAGACCTGCTCATCACAGTCCAGGGCTCTTTCCACTGGACTCAGGTCCCCGCTGAAGGCTGAGAATCTGAATCCTTTCAGGGATATGATCATTGATTCACTTTCTTCTTTAAGGAAACTTGTGCAATTCACAGATTTCTCAATTGCCTTGGCACAGCCTCATTGGGTGTTACTCAGCTTCTCCAGACAGAAACCACCCCAAATCCAGCTATTTCTTACTCAGACGTGTTGGCTCTGGAGAACTGGCTGCTGAGACTCAACTGTGTAGCTGAAATTATATCCTTCTGAGGTCTTCAATGCAGTTGAAGACTAGATAGTTATAATTTTCCTTAGTTATGATAAAAGATAAGTTAGATATGAAACCTTAGACTCACAAATATAGGATAAATAGAATATTTTCTTTGAATTTGCCAAATATAAATAGACCAGAGATTGTAACTGTGATTCTTGCTTGATAACTATTTTGTTATATATAATGTTACTATGTTAAAGATAAAATTTTCCTTTTTAATTAAACAGAAAAGGGGAGATGCTGTGGAATAATGCTTTTGTACGCTGGTTTAAAAATGCTAATTGGCCAGTAGCCAGGCAGGAAGTATAGGTGGAGCAAGCAGATGAGGAGAATTATGGGAAGAGGAAGGCTGAGTCAGGAGACACCAGCCCGCCATCCAGGGAGCAGCATGTAATGGCACACAGGAAAAGCCACAAACACGTGGTGACATATAGATTAACAGAAATGGGCTGAGTTTAAGTGTAAGAGCTAAACAGTGGTAGGCCTGAGCTAATGGCTAAGCAGTTTTAGTTAATATAAGGCTCTGTGTGTTTACTTGGGCCTGAGCGGCTGAGGACCAGGTGGGACACAGGAAAACTTTCAGCTACACAACTAACTGTTCAAGGAGTAGTCCTTGAATGGGAAAGTCAGCTGTGGAGGAGGAAGCACACACACACACACACACACACACACACACACACACACACACACACACCATGCACACTTGTGCACACCCTGTCTGGTGCACACCTCATCTGGCCCACACTTCTCTACATGTACACTTGCCCCATGCACATACTGCCCCCCCCCACACCTGTGAACACTTTGTGCACATTCTACTTTGTGCACATGCCACTGAACACCCCATATGCATCCTGCTATGTGAACGCTGTTGTGCACTTCCCACCCTGGGCACATCCTGGCCTGTATACACCCCTACTCTTTTGGCAGTGGAGGGGAAGGCAGCTTCACTTTCTATTGGCTGAAGCCAGGTCCTGGCAAATCCAACATTCAGGGAGCCACACGCTTTCCTCCCAGGTAGGAGCTGCCCTCCAGTGGTCACAGATTGGGGCAGGGCCGCTTCCTGTGGAGAAGAAAGGGAACACAGATGTGGCTGTGTCGGTTTGAAAGAAAATGGCTCCCAAAGGGAGTGGCACTATTAGGAGGTATTGCTTTGTCGGAGTGGGTATGGCCTTGTTGGAGGAAGTGTGTCACTTTGGGGGTGAGGTTTGAGGTCTTATATATGCTCAAGCCATACCCAATATCTCAGGCCACTTCCTGTTGCCTGTGAATCAAGATGTAAGGACTTTCAGCTCCTGCTACAGCATCATGTCTGCCTGCATGCCACCATGTCACCCTATGACGATAATGGACTAAACCTCTGAGAATGTAAGCTACCCTAATTAAATGCTTTTCCTTTATAAGAGTTGCCATGGTCATGGTGTCTCTTTACAGCAATAGAAACCCTAACTAAGACAACAGGATTCCAGTGAACCCAGAATCTCAGCTCAAACGAAAACTCAAGACACTGATGCAATGTTTGCATTCCTAGGGTTGAGTCTTATTTATTCACCTATTTTTATGTATATGAATGTTTTGCCTGTGTATGTGTGTGTGTGTGTTTGTGTGTGTGTGTGTGTGTGTGTGTATGTGTGTGTGTGTATGTGTGTGTGTACATATGTGCATGTGTATAAGTGCCTCACCTGCATGCAGTGTCTGTACAAGTCAGAGGGAAAGTGAGATCTTCAGGGAACTGTAGAGACAGATGATTGAGAGCCATCATGTGGGTGCTGGGAACTGAACCTGGGTCCTCTGGAAGAACAAGGAATGTTCTTAACTGCTGAGCTATCTCTCCAGCCCCAGAATAGAGTCTTTATAAGCACTCTGAGTCCCTATGAGGGCAAAAGCCCTAAACCCACCTCCAAATCCAGGATCCTAGAGGGGTGTCTCTGGCTCCTGTGTAGCCTGAGAAACCCCAGAGGCCTTTACTTATGGTCATCACACTGTGTTAGAGGTCACCACAGTTAAGCATCTACAAACACGAAGGAGTGCTCCACAGGGCTTGCCAAAAGCTCTGAGAAGCAGCTCAGGAGACACTGCATGGGGAGATGGCTGACTGTCTGTCCTGAGCTCAGGTCAGGAGCAAGGCAGACCCCAGAGGGGTCAGATCTCTGCGTAGTCAGATCCCAGGCTTCTGCCTGGGGCACTGGTGTGGGCTCTCTCTGCCTCCCTTTTCACCTCTCTGTGACTTCTTGGATGTTCATTTAGTTTTATCCACATTGATTAGGCTCCTGTGGAGCGTTCTGTTAATGCGATGGTGGGGCTGGATGATGTGTATCTTGGGTGAGTGTTTCAGACTGGAATGTTTTACTAATTTTTCCTGTAATATACACATAGTGCTTCAGATGTGAATAACCTGCTCATTCATACGTAAGACAGGCGTGTAAAGAATTCTCCATATTTGCCCACTCAGACGTATTTAGCATCAGCTCTCAGTTCTTGCCACTGGGACAAGGAACCAGTGTTGGAGGTGGCTGAAGACCCTTCTTACACAATGCAGTCAGAAGCATTGTGAGAGGACTCACTCTAGCGAGGGTCACGGGCCAGTTTCCCAAGATTTCAGATGCAACCAAGGCTCAAGAACTGGGTGGGTGTCTCTGACTGACTGTGATCTATAATTTAGCATGTTCTGAGCCCAATTCTGATGCCAATATCCTTCGTCCACTGACTGGCCGGAGGACTGTCTAGAGCCCATGTGACCCCAAAGGGCTTGGCCACACCTGACTACACACACAGCCGAACAGCATGCTGGGACAGCTTTCTGTGTGTTCCAGCATTTCTGGAGATGCTCCTCAAGAGAGGTGCTCATTTCCCAGGAAACCAGCATGGACTGCAATCTATTTGAGGGTTAGGAAGGGCCAATGTGATCTTCTAATGAAAAAACAGTGCTTGGGATAGCTTCACTGGGAGCAAATGAGAAGAGTCCAGAAAGCAGGAGTCTCCAAACCTGCTTCACAAGGAACTATACTGGGCCTGTGGACTGCGGTGGTGACCCCAGGACATTCTTGAGCCCATCTGGAGGGACACACCCTCCTGTAGGTGACAATCTCTTTGCCATCAGCCGTGTTGGAGGGGGTAATGGTAACGGGAAGGGATGAGACAGCAGATGGGGAAAGCAGTTGTGACCGGAGGGGAGAGGTGGCTTAGTTATCAGCAACATTCTCTCTTTTTGAAGTAAGTTAGGGGGAATGCAATATTAGATGAACTAGATTCTCAAGGTAAGAAAAGTAGAGCTCAAGAATATATTTTTAGATATAACAATTCAGTTATACAACTGGTAACATTCAAAATTAACTTTTGTACAATTATGAGATACAAAACACAATTACAAAAATAGTTTTTCTTATTTTTTTTGAACATTTCATACATGCACATAATGTGTTCAGTCAATCCGCCTCTCCAACTCCTTCCCTATCTCCCCACTCACTCTTCCCTCCTAATTTCATGTGTTCTTTATTTTAAACTCACCCCCAAGCCCACTTGGTGCTGCCAGTACGTGCATGGGTGTGGGACCGTCTTCTGGAGCAGTGGGCAGCCTATCAGGGGATAGATCCATGGGGGAAAAAAGCCTGACTCTCCCTTTTCCCAGCAGCCATCAACTGCCAATATATGAGCCTGTGGGGGCCATTCTTAGTTAAACCTCCATGGGTAGAACTTCGTGAGCCCCGCCCCCATCCATGCCAGGATACTGGGATTTGGGCTGGTTTGTGCATGCAGGTCTTATGCATGCAGTCACAGCTGCTATGAGTTCATGTATGCAATGACCCCAACGTGTCTGGCAAATGGCCCCATACCCATGCATGAAATGAAGCACGACTGTTTTGCCATAGACCATATTGCCACTGCCTCTGACTCTTGCTGTCTTTCAATCTCTTCTTTCATGATGATCTCTGAGCTTGGAGGAGGGAGATGAGGAAGTGTGATATAGATATTCCACATAGACCTGAGCAGTCCAGTCTCTTGTTCTCTGCATGTTGAGCCGTTGGGGATCTCTTTATTAATCATCATCTTCTGAAAAAAAAAGTTTCTCTGAAGAAGGCTGAGAGATGCACTGATCTAGTACAGGAAGTTCCTGGGCAATGCAGGTGGGCCTGCACAGGGAAAGCGAGGATCCCCTATTTGCTGCAAGAGGCCCCACAGACCTGGAGCAAAGTTCCTGGGACCTTCAAGTATTTGCCACTGGCATCTGCATTAAACCTGACTGCAGCTCCCAGGAATGACTGTGTGTTGAGCTGTTAGGTGACTTGTAATGTAAGAGGGGCATTGGAGGGTGTGCAGAGGCTGGTGGAGAGGGAAGCCAGCTGAAGTAGACTTTCTGAAGAGATGCTGTGGTGGCTGGCGTGGTTTATTCTCTCAGCTTCTTTGCTCCAAGTGTGTGAGAAAGAGCACAGAAGCAAGCCAGGTAGAGCAGTGTTCTATAAAGCAGGGCCAGAAAGGTGGTGACCAATTCCTCTGTGCACTCAGGAACATTCTGGAAGGTTAAAGATGTCTATGTGAACAAAGGAATCCATAGGAGGACATGACTGCTGATAGTAACTGTGGGTGACTTTTTCTTAGGAATGAAATCAGAGGCAGAAATGAGTGAACTTTGGGTAATGTCATCTTTGGCTGAGCAAACAAAATGTGAAAAATCACCAAAATAACATGACGGCCCACTAACAGACAAATAACTGTCACACACCAGAGAAGTCTCATTACCAGATTAAAAGAAGGAACATGGGTCTGGCAGTGTGATAAACTAATCCCAGAACTTTGGGAGGCTGAGGCAGGAGGCTCACAAGTCCAAGATTAGCATTGGCTATAGAGTTCTAGGCTAATTCTGGCAATTTTGCCTCAAAAGTTTAAAAAAAAAAGAAAAATGAAAAGATGGCTGAGGATGCTGCTTAGTGGTGGAACAGTTGCCTAACATGTGAGAGGCCTAGGCTTAACTCTTAGTACTGAAAAAGAGGACAGAAAAGAAAAAGAAAAGATGAATTTAATATTCTAGTAGAGAACTAGGCAAAGAAATCCTTCATCCATTTACCTACTCCTCTGTCCACCCACATCTATTCATTCGTCAATGTGTTTATCTACCCCCACACATATACCTATCCAACAACCATCTATATACCCATTCATCCATTCTCTCATCTATCTGACCATTCTCCCATTTATCTATCCATCTATTCACACATACATAATATGTTCTCCCATTCTCCCATCCATCCATATAGTCTCCTGTTCTTCCATTTATTCTCCAATCATCCATCCTCCTATCCATCTAGTCATTCATCTATCCATGCATCCATCTGTCCATCTATCCATCCTTCTATCCTCCCATCCATTCAACTTCCCATTCATCCTCCCATCCATCCATCCATCCATCCATCCATCCATCCATCCATCCATCCATCCATTATCTGTCTACCCACCATTCTGTTGAACTTCCACCAGGTGCCTTCTCTGGTCTAGCATCACCTGATCCTGGAGTGTAGGCCTCCCAGTCTTCTGAATTAACAGAGTATGTATTCCATGAAAGAATGGGGAATGTATGAGGAAAGAGATACCTAAATAAACCAATCTGAAAGTAACTCAATGATGATAGATGCTGAGGAAAACGATATATAAAGATGTGGAGAGTGGCAGACATGTAGACCTCAGGTTTGAGAGGATGAGTGAGAGGGGAGGAAAGGAAGACTGCTGTAGATTCCAGGGAGTAACTAGGGAGACTGGTTTGGAATGAATGAGAGTGTAGGAGGGCAAGCGGCTGCATGTACCAGGTATGTAGCAGTAGTCCAACCATTCCTAATGGGGAAGGAAGCCCAGGGAAAGCACTTGGCTGCTGTAAGACTGACTGAGGAGCCACCAGGAGCAATGGAAAGGTAATCACTTCCCTAGCTCGGTGAGCAATAAACACCAATGCCTACGATCTTTCCCACATTCTCTTTTGAACCCAGTGGTGGTGCAGCTTCCAGAACAGCAACCTCTCACACCATGCTGTGAAGATTCATGCGATCTTCTAGGGAGGGAGCCTGAGAGTGTCCTTCCATCAGCAGCTCACCTTATATTATGCTCAAGAACTTCCATTCTGAGGAAATATCGATGCATCTGCTAATGGGATGCGCCAAGATTCGGCTCTCAGAGTGTTCGCTGCGGTGTTGTTTATAATAATTGAAATTAGAAACAACCTGAGGATTATATTATACTCATTCTGAACACCCATATTCATAAAGCAGAATATCACACCCCTATAAAAATGATTTTTGAGGAAGGATCTCTCGTAAAACAGGAAGCATCCATACTTTTAAAGATGGAAACCAATTTACGAAACAATATATCATAAGCAGACCTAACGAGAATTAAAATCTCTACCCGAAATTGCCGAGACACTTTATAACATTCCAGGAGGGGAATGAGAGGGGAGGATAAACATTGGAGGCTGTGCGTGAGCACGGATGGGACCATCTCATGTATGGCAAATAGAGCAGCTTTTGTCTGGAGTGTGACAGCCAGCTCAGGACCACAGGCGTCTGGCCAGTGATCGCCTGATTCGTTCGTCTTTGCCTGTTCATCCAAGAAGGAACCCATCAAAGCAAGGTAAATACACTTCTTGACCAGTCATGCTGGGTCCTTGCTACCAGTGAGTCATCTCAGCATCCCCAGAGACAAGCGCCAATGAGGCTACCAGGAAGTCTTTATTTTCCCCGTGCCTCAGCCTTCCAGCAACTGTTCCTTAACTGTCTGCAGGCTTGGCTCAGCACAGTGGTGATGGAGAATCCCCTAGTTACAGGAGGTGCTGGACAAACAGCCTTTGCTTGTTCACATTGGCATCACTTTGCATTTTCCCATTGCATCAACGGAGATGCCCTGAGCCCTACTCTACACCACCAAACACTGCAGAACTGGCCTCTGCTTTGCTGGGCTCTACACCTCAAAGCCATTGTGCCCCACTGTTAGGGTTGATGAACGACAGATGAGTCAGCCCTGTCCTGGGTCCTCTGCTTTTTGGGTTGAGGAGGTCTTGGGCAGTTTGTCCTTAGTGTGATGTCTGGTCCTGGGTTTGGTTTCCATTTGCCTGGCCACAGAGGAATTTATGGACCTTCTATTCCTGATATTTATTTTTATGTCATGGTTTTTGCTTAGTTGTGAATTGAATCATTTTCTTGGGAAGAGGGTCTGAGGTGGGAGAGATAGGTGTCCCGTGTCTGTCCGTACAGTTCTTGCAGGTCATGGGCTGTGGTTCTCACTGACTATGGTCCTCACTCACTATCATCCATGGGAATACCCCTTGCCATGGGTCCTCAGTGCAAGTGACTGAGGCTGTCTGTCTCAGTGGGTGAGAGCTCAGCATGATCCAGAGAGAGTCTCTCCTCTGGGGTGCAGACTGTCAGGTTTGCACCTTCAAGCATCTGGGTCAGATTGGCCTGAGTCCTGTAGACCATCATCTTGCTTTGTCTACAGCTCTCCCAGGTCACATCTGAGTCCTTTCCTCCAGCAGAAGGATCCTGACTCTATGGGTGTGATGTCCCTCCTTCCCAAAAGTCTTTCCAAATGCTGTGACCATTGCCAGGGAGCTCAGACATTTGCATGTGCATTCTGGGGAATCCTGGAGTCTAGGAGGCTGTCCACTGGAGTGATGGCTCTGCAGAAAAGGGAAACATGACTTCTCAGGCCTACACAGCAGCAGCTTTTCCAAAAGTTTAAAAATTTGCCTTAAATGATGATGATGATGGCGATGATGCAAGTAAAATGGCTTAGTGAGGTGCTTTCCACTCATCCAGATGACCTGAATTTTATTCTTAGGATCTACAAGTTAGAAAGAGAGAACTGACTTCTGCAAGTTGTCTTTTGGTTTCTACACATGCACCATGGCATGCACGTTTTCCTCAGTCCAGACAAACCACACACTTGCCAGTGCAAATGTAAGGCAGGATGTCCTGGCTGTTTCAGCAGGCACCAGGCAGGTGGGAGCAGTGGGCTCAATCCTGTGTGAAGACTGTCGATTGGGCTGGCAGGACCAGAGTTTACAGCATCCTCTTCCCACAGCTGACAAACAGACATGAAACAAATTCAAACTCAAATGTAGGGCAAAGTCTCCTCAAAGTCAAACCCAAAAAAATCTCCAGTAAAAATCAATTAGACTACAATTGAGTTATGCAGGCAGAGGAAAGATGAAACCATAGGAGGCCTCCAGTGCAGACTGGGTACACCTTCTACCAGCGTGCAGAGTGGAAAGAGGCCAGAACAACAGCAATGCTTTCATCTCCTTTTGTCAATAAAATTAAACTTGAAATAGGAGATCTGATTCAAAAACAAAATTAGAATGGGAAACCAACTTTCTACTTGAGCTACAGAACCCAGAAGGATGCTTTGAAAGAGTTCCCAAGGGGAAAGAACGGGAGGCAGGGGAGGAAGGAGGAGGAGGAGGAAGGGGAAGGGATGTGAGGGGGGATCAAGGAGGGAAGGAACAGGAAGAAGGAGAGGGTGGAGAAGAGGGGAAAAGAAGAGAAGGAGAGGAAGGGTGGGGAAGGAAGAATAAAGAGGAGGGGGTGGGAAGTGAATTCAGAGTCCCACACAGGCTGGAGGCAGTCCTAATGCAGGCTGATGTCCAAACTCAGCTGCTGTTGACAAGGACACTGTGGATTCTGCTAGCAGAAGAGACACAGGAAAAAGATGATCTCTGGTTTGGAAAAGAGAGCAGAGTGATGGAAACTCTCCTGTGATCCAAGGGAGAGTGCTGACTCCAAAGCAGAGGGCAGGTCTTTGTGACTTGTCATGTGAGCCTCTCTGTCCTCATCTGTCTTCCCATCTGCTTAGCTGCTCCTCAGAGTGAGTACACGATGGCCAGTGACACCACGTGTGTAGATAGAGGATTCCTACAGCTCACCATTCATAACAGCAGCAAACAGCCCCTCAGCAACACGGTGGGGCTCATAGGGCCTCCTGTGGATCTCCTTACCTCTCATGCTTGCATATGGTCCTTGCAGCCCTTGTCCTTCTAAGGGACTAGAAGTTAGGAAGATTCCTTGATTGGCAGACAGATAGGGAGAGGGGCCATGGCTAGAAAATAAAGATGATTGACCTCCAAGATGCTGGCTTCCTCACCCTCCTGACCTCAAACAAAGGCCTGGCCTCTTCAAACAAAGGCCAGGTAGGCTTTTTCTCCTACCAGCAGGGCCTCCTGTCAATGAACTTGTTTGACAAGTTCAGACCAAGACCACCATGTGTTTGCCCCAAACTTGTAAACCTGTCAGCTGACGAACCCTAACCTGGGAAAGAAAGACTCCTGTCAAAGACCTTTAGAACCCCAGCCCTCAAGAAAAGACCAGGCTTCAGCTTCACAAGTCCCACCTGTGCTTTACAGAGAGTCTTTCCCTCCGTGTGCCTGCCATATGTGTGTTTTCTCACCCCCAATAAAAGCATGTCTTCAACTGCTGATTCTGTCTGCTGTGTTCAAAATTTTCTCTGTGGCTAGCTGATGAGCTCAAGGTTTTTCTTGCCTTTGAGTTCTTTGACCGATAAGAGAAAATGAACCGGATCAAGACCCTTGATGGTCACAGTTCTCCCAGGCTGGGGTCGTCAGGACTCCTTTACAGAGCAGCATTGTCTACTCTGTTTTACAATCGAGGTAACTGGAGCACAGGTGGGTGAGGGTCATGAAGACAGTCAGCAGTGTCCCTAGGTGCCCAGTTCCAAGATCACAGCTGCCCAGAAAGCTTGCATGAGTGCTCTGCAGACATCTCCAGCTCCATGCATCCAAATGTCAGTTCTGAGTTCTTAAGCTAACCAAGGCTACCCTTCCCTCTGCCCATCTTCCTACACGATCCGTCTATCCAGGAGAGTGTCTCACAGGCCCAAGCATCTCTAGTGGCCTTGGGTCACAAATATAGGTCTTCCTGAACCCTTTCTTAGCTCATATACTGATGGTTGGGAAATCAGGAGGTTCTGCCTGGACACACTTAGACCTCAAACCTATTTCAATGGCCTCGTTTTTCCTGATTGCTTCTGGCTCCAGGCCAGTGTCCTATGTCCCCTTTGGCCCCTGACTCTGCTTTCCTTGGAGTACTATCCACACAGTGTAGGCTCCTCTATTTCCTACAGCCCTCCAAGGGAGACCCATCTAAGCAGAGCAGCCTGGCTCCTTGTGCCCCAAGCTATGTGCTGAGCTCCAGGGAACTACCCCTCATCCAAAGGCAGCGTGCTCTTGGGCTGGTCTGGTCTCTGAGAAGCCCTTCTGGCCCAAGAGCCACTAGGTGAAGAAGTGGCTCCTGCCATCATCATGCATGGCCTCTCCCATTGCCTGTATCCTGCCTGCCTTTTTCAATGTCCTCGCCACCGGTAGACAGTCCACACATTTTGCTTGCTATCTGCCTCTCTCCATCCAGACAGGCTCCTTTGAACACAGCTATGGTTTCCATACTCTATCCTCAGCACACGAAGGATTCCTAAACATGTAGGAGCCCATAAGAAGCAGCAACTGACAGACTCAGCATCCCCAGCACTCAGGCATGGGCCTCATGGTACCTTCTGAGTGTAAGGTGTCAGCACAGGATGTTGGCATCTTAGCAGCGGCTGTCTGCACCCTGC
>CABHPR010157882.1:3866-50180 GCA_902168415.1 Peromyscus melanophrys | reverse complement strand
CTCTCTCTCTCTCTCTCTCTCTCTCTCTCTCTCTCTCTCTCTCTCTCTCTCTCTCTCTTCTGCTGCCTGCTGACCCAGTTGTTGAACTCTCAGCTCCTCTCCATGTCTCCTCCATGTCTGTCTGTGTGCCGCCATGCTTCCCACCATACTGATAATGGACTAAACCTCTGGACTGTAAGCCAGCCCCAATTAAACGCTTTCCTTTATAAGAGTTGCTGTGGTTATGGTGTTTCTTCACAGCAATAGAACACTGACTAAAACAATCTCTGAGCCTTGAGGGAAGGGAGTTTCAGAAGGACATCTATTTGGAACTGAATGCTCCAAAGTCTCTTACATTCTGCACATTTTCTTCTTTTTCTTTCTTTTTTTGTTTAATTTCAGTTTGTTTTTAACGATCTCCCCATTTTCTAGTTGTGAGTCTCTGTTAATTCTCATCTGCTGAAAGAAGTAGCTTCTCTGATGAGGGTTGACTGATACGTTGATCTATGGGTATAAAGTTATGTCATTAGGAGTAATTTTATTGCCATGTTCCTTTAGCAGAATAATAGTAGTAGGTTTCCCCTAAGCCTATGACCTATCCAGTATCAGGTTCTTGGCTACTTTAACAGTGTCAGGTATGGGTTTCATCCAATAGAATGGGCCTTACATCCAATTCAAAGTGGTTGGTTACTTTTGTGCTGTTTATACCACTATTACAGCAGTGTATCTTGCAGGCAGGTCATTGTTGTAGGTCACAGAGTTTGTATCTGGGTGATATTGATGATGACCTTTCTCTTCCAGTAGCATGCAGTGTACCTTTCAGCACCATAAATACTAGTCAGTAAGGTGAAGCTTCCAGCTGGTCACCAGCTTGCTTTCTCCATGTTCAAAGACATAAGTAAGTGGTGTCTTAAGTAATAAGTCCTTACCATCATATTGTGGAGAGTAACCAATAGCCTTGGCAATAGCCTATGATGTTTGGTGTGTGTGTTTGGGGAGAATCTGTGGGACCCCTTTACCAACAACTTAATATGATACAACCCATTCCTAGCACCGGAGGTTTTACTTGGTGTCGTAAGTTATCTAGCTGGGACACTGATCTAGCTGGGGCACTGTCTCCCCTTTTATATGGTGACTCCACTTAAATTCCTTTCATATATGTATATTGTATTAGTCAGGATTCTCTAGAGAAACAGAAGAGATAGAATGAATCTATATGTATAAATAGAATTTACTAGAGTGGCTCACAGTCTGTGGTTGGACTTTTCCATCAATGGCTGTCTCCCTGTGGAAAGTCCAAGAATTCAGTAGCTGTTCAGTCCACAAAGTTGGGTGTCTCAGCTGGTCTTCCATATACACTGGAATCCTGAAGAAGTAGGCACTAATGCCAGTGAAGGAGTGGACTTGCCAGCAAGGGTGAGGGCAAGCAGGCAAAGAGCAAGTACACATCTTTCTTCCATGCCCTTTATACAGGCTATCATCAGAAGATATGGCCCAGATTTAAAGCAGAACTTAACCCCACATCAAAAGATCCTGACTTAGGATAGCCCTTCTCACCTCAACTGATTCATTCAAGAAAAAGCACAGGTGTACTCAGCTGCTTGGGTTTGGTTAATTCCAGATACAGTCAAGCTGACAACCGAGGATAGCCATTACATGTGTATTGGGTTTGGTTAATTCCCGACACAGTCAAGCTGACAACCGAGAATAGCCATTACATGTGTGTTTTAGGAAGATTTTATAGTAGTAGGTTTCCACATGGCTTTTCAAACAGGCTTTAGTGGTAGTTGTCTCTTCCTATATTCCCTCCCAATAGTTTACATTTTTAACTTTTTTATTTAGATCTTTTCTATGTAATATATTTTGATCATGTTTTTCTCCTCCCAAACTCCTTCTAGGTCCTCTACACTTCCATACCCACTCAACTTTATGTTTTTCCCCCTGCCAAAAAAAAAAAAGCCCTCCAAAGTGAAAATCAAAACAGAGACCATTCCAACTTAACCTTCCTATTCTAGTCTCCCTTTATCTCCCTGTACTCCAATCCCCCTTCCTTAAAAGAGTCCCTCATTCCCTCTGGTCCTTACTACGTGCTTAACCTTTGTGGTTATTTGTATTGAAGTATACATATCAAAATCTTAAAAGCTAACATCTACTTATAAGAGAAAGCATGCAATATTTGCCCTTTTAAATCTGGATTACCTTACTCAGGATAATTGTTTCTAGCTCCACACATTTACCTTCAATTTTTGGAATTTCATATTTATTAACAGCTGAATAATAGTTCATTATGTAAATGTGCCATGTTTTGCTAATGGACATCTTGGTTGTTTCTATATTTTGACTATTATGAATAAAGCAGAAATGAACATGAATGAACAAGTATCTGTAGTAAGATGTAAAGTCCTTTGGGGATATGCCTAAGAGTTGTATAGCTGGATTATGAAGTAGATTGATGTGAAGGTGATTTTTTTTTTGAGACTTCTACACTGATTTGTACTGGCAGTATCAGTCTGCACTTTCACCAGCAGTGAATTGATGCTTCCCTTTCTCAGCATCCTCACCAGCATGTGATGTTGGTTTTATTGATCTTCCCAATTATGACGGGGTAAATGAAATCTCAAAGCAGTTTTAATTTGCATTTCCCTGCTGGCTAAGGATGCTAAACGTTGTTGAAGTGTTTCTTAGCCATTTGTGTACATCTTTTGTGAACTCTTAGTTATGTACCCCATTTTAAAATTGGGTTTTTTTTTTCTTGATGGTCAGTTTTTTTAGTCATTTATGTATTTTAGATACTATCTCTTTATCAGATATATAATTAGTAAATCAATCTGTAGGATGCTGCTTTGTACAAATGATGGTGTTCTTTGCTGTACAGAAGTTTTTTTTAGCTTCACAAGGTCCCATTTATTAATTGTTGGTCTTAGTGCCTGTGTTATTGGTGTCCTATTCAGAAAGTCCTTTCCTGTATCAGTGAGTTCAAACCTATTCCCAAATTTCTCCTTTATCACGTTCAGGTTATCTAATCTTATGTTGATGTCCTTGATCTATTTGGAGTTGAGTTTTGTAAAGATTTATAGATCTGAATCTATTTCCATTCTTCTATATTCAGCTATCCAGTTTGAAGAGCACCATTTGTTAAGGATAATGTCTTTTCTTCAACATGTATTTTTGGCTTCTTTGTCAAAAATCAGATGGCCATAGGTGTGTAGACTCACGTCTGGGTCTTCAATCTGATTTCCTTGATGAATGTGTGTGTGTTTATGTTAATACCATGCTGTTCTATTATGGCTCTGCAATATAACTTGAAATCTGGGGTGGTGATACCTCCAGCAGTTCTTTTATTATTCAGGATTGTATTTTAGCAATCTTGGATTTCTTGTGTTTCCACATGAAGTTAAAGATGGATTTTTTTCAATTTCTGTAAAAAATTGTGTGAGAATTTTGATGAGGATTACACTGATTTGTAGATTGCTTTTGGTGGGATGGCCATTTTCACAACATTAATCTTATCAGTCCACAAGCATGGGAGATCATCCCATCTTCTGGTGTCTTCTCTTCTTCAGATTTTTCTTCAATATCCTAAAATTTTTGTTTGTTTGTTTGTTTGTTTGGTTGGTTGGTTGGTTGGTTGGTTTGGTTTTTCAAGACAGGGTTTCTCTGTGTAGCCTGGGATGCCATAGAACTCACACTATAGACCAGGCTAGCCTCAAACTCAGAGGTTCACCTGCCTCTGCCTCCTGAGTGCTGGGATTAAAGGCATACACCACCATTGCCCAGTTTCTAAAGTTTTTATTATACAAATCTTTCACTTGCTTAGTTAGAGTTTTCCCAAGATTTTTTTTTTGAGGCTATTGTCAAAGTTATTGTTTTCCTTTTTTTTTTCTCTCAGGGTATTTGTCATTTGTATATTAGAAGGCCACTGACTTTGGTGTGTTACTTTTATATCTTTTTTTTCTTTAGAATTTTTTTAAAGATTTATTTATTTATTATATATACAGCATGTATGACTGCAGGCCAGAAGAGGGCACCAGATTTCATTACAGATGGTTGTGAGCCACCATGTGGTTGCTGGGAATTGAACTCAGGACTTCTGGAAGAGCAGTCAGTGCTCTTAACCTCTGAGCCATCTCTCCAGCCTGTACTTTTATATCTTGTTACATTGTGGGAAGTGTTGATTAGCTGTCGAAGTTTCCAGGAGTAGTCTTTAGAGTCTTTTATGTATAAAATCCTATCACCTGCAAATGAAGGCACTTTGACTTCTTCCTTTCCTATCTGTATCCCCTTGATCTCCCTCAGATGTCTTATTGCTCTAGCTAAGATTTCAAGTAGTATATTGAATAGGTATGGAGAGAATGGGCATCATTGTCTTGTTCCTGATTTTAGTAGAAATGCTTTGAGTTTCTCTTCATTTAGGATGATGTTGACTATGGGTTTGCTTTAAATTGCCTTCATTATGTTGAAGTATGTCTCTTATATCTAGTCTCTCTATCATGAAGAGATGTTGGATTTTGTCAAATGACCTTTCTGCATCTAATGAGATGATCATGTGGTTTTTATCTTTTAGTCTGTTTATGTAGTGGATTGTGTTTATTGATTATCTATGTTGAACCGTATGCACATCTCTGGAATGAAGCCAGCTTGATCATGGTGGGTAATCTTTTCTGATGCTGTGCTGGTTTAAATGAGAACGGCTCCCATAGGCGCATAGATTTGAATACCTGATCACCAGGGAGTGGCACTATTTGAAAGGATTGGGAGGTGTGGCCTTGTTGGAGGTCACTGGGGGTGGGCTTTGAGGTTTCAAAAAGTACACACCAAGCCCAGATTCTGTCTCTTCCTTTTACTTGTGGATACAGATTTAGAATTCTCAGCTTCTTCTCCAGCACCAAGTCCATCTGCATGCTGCCATGCTCCTGCCTATGATGACCAATGTACTGAACCTCTGAAACTGTGAGCAAGCCCCAGTTAAAAACTTTCCTTAGAGCTGGGCATAGTGGCACATGCCTTTAATCCCAGCACTCAGGAAGCGGGGACAGATGGATCTCTGTGAGTTTAAGGCCAACCTGGACTACAGAGTGAGTACCAGGAAAGACTAAAACTACACAGAGAAACCCTATCTTGAAAAACCAAAAAAAAAAAAAAAAAATCTATTGATAGGGACAAGTTGGATAATGCTGATCTTAATAGATTACTGTCAGTTTACTGGTGACTTGATTATATCTATAAAATCTCTTCACTACATCACTAAATTAATGTTTGAACAACTGAGAGCTTATATAACACACAAAGCTTCACTGCCTTCCCTCTAGTCCTTGTACTTTAGCCTAATGAAAATAGCATTAAAAACTATACAATTATTTTGTTTTATACACACTGATACTTGAGCTACAGAGTTCTATAAAGTTCATTCTCTTATTGAAGTCACACATATGGAACACTTACTATGTGCAAGACATAGTAGTATATTGTGTATCATCATGCAAAAAATTCTAACATGGTGACTGGCACACAGAAGATACTCAAATGTTTCAGGAATCAATAAATTTACCATCTGAAAACTGCAAAAAAAAATAATAATTTGAAGCATAAATCTGCTCTAGGCTGAGAAGCACACTTCGGACCAAATTGTGGTCTGCTATACCTCCTTTCCTCCCAGACTGGGGTGAATAAAGGCATTTCTGAGAATAAGCCCTGTTACTATGCTGTTCAGCCAGGGGAAGAAGGAAATTCTCGCTAAACTCTCCAAAACCTTCAGTACCAAACAGCTCCTCTGACTAGGCATGGAGGAACTCCTCCAACCAGAAGAAATAACCTAACCCTGACAGAATCATTGAAGCAAATATACTAAGGCAAAAACTGTAGGTCCTGGGGAAAAGTCGAGGTCCAGGAAGAAGGAACATGTCCACACACTGTTCCCCACCCCCAGCCAGGAGTTTGGAAACTACCAATATAAAATGCTACCTACCACTGGCACAGCCGAGAGAAGCCTGGAGCTGGTGGGAGGACAAGGTATAAATGTGACAGGTCATGACAAGTGAAACAAGCCAGACAGAGACCTACGTCTCAGGTAGTCTCATGTGCAGAATGTCTGTCTGAATACCTACATAGTGTAAAAGTGGAAGGGTAAAAAAAAAGGAGCTAGTGTGAGGAGAGAAGAGGAGGAGGGCCCGTAAAAGTGAAAGAGAAACGTATAGAAATCTCATAGTGAAACCCATTATTTGGTATGCTAACTGGAAAAATTACAAGAATTTTTTTATCCCCCATAATCTTCCTGGACTATTCACAGGGGTTTCAAATCACAACATTCTTTCCTCAAGCGTAGCTGCAAAATTTGCACCTTAACCTGTTTGATTTTTGGTAAGGACTTCCTGAAAGTGTTGTATAAACAAATAGCAAATATAGAAGCAAGGTAAATTATATTGAGCATTAGTTACAACAGTTACAGAAGGTCACTGTGAGGACACTTGTAGACGCCGTTCTTCATTATGAGTATTTACACAAATCTATATGTTTTCCAATGGATTTCATTTTCTACTCGTCCCTTTTTCTAATTTGAAAATCCTGTTTCCTGGACTCCTTCCAAGGTAAGGCAGTTAGTAAAACAGCAGCAGCCACAACAAAAACAACTTGCCCTCCATTCAGTTGAGTGAAGAATTGTGTGACTGTCAATCTGACATCTATCCTAGTCCAGCAACTGCCTCTTCCGGCAGCCTTTAGCCCTTCCTGGCAGCCTGGCAGTTTCCGTGGTGACTGTGTTGTGTCTACTGGATTGTCTACGCCCTCCACTGCATACTTCCTGGAGCTTTCAACCTTCCTTATGCACGTTCTTTCTTTCACCAGAGGAGAAACTCTTAGAGACGTCTTTGGGTGACAATCAGGTGACGGCCCTCTGCTTTTCCCTTCCTTTCCCCCTGAGATCTATGAATTGGGTGCCTGCAGACAAATCTCCAAATCCTGGGGCATTTGGGGGAAGTGTAGTTGATACCACAGTTAAATTGTTGAGAGTTTGTATGTTTTACATTTGCTTTGCATTAAGTATGACTATTTTTGTCAATCATAACATCATTTTCTATGATGTTAGCCAGACTGATTCAATAATGTTTCGAAAAATGTTAATGATATTAAATGCCAGCTTAGGGGGAGGGGCATTCTCTCTTAACAACTAGATTTTGTTGTGGTTTGTCTCTAGGGGAAAACAACAAACCCTGGGTTTTAGAGTTGAAAGGCTATTCACAGCGCACTAAATTCAGTCCCTTAATTTCCGATCCTAAGGGAAAGAATGTCTGGCCTCATTTCTTCCTAGTAAGTGGCTGGCAGAGCTATGTTTAGAATCCCTGCCCACTCCTCTCAACTGCCATTCTTTAACCACTACCATGCTTGGCACGCACATCTGAAGAGGTATGGAGCTTTATTCATGCTGTCTATGTGTAAGAGACACTAAATACATTGATGATTGATTTCATGCAATAGTGTCTGTATGAACCTTTTCTTTTCAGAGTATAGAGTGTTTTAATCCTTAGGAGACCAAGATGTCGAATCCCAAAACAACTGCCATATCAGCAGAAAAGGAGGCTTTGAACTTGAGGTTGCCCCCTATTGTCCGTCCCCCCAAAGACATAGGTGTTAACACACCAAAACAAAGTGAGCTGCTAAATTACAGAAGATCTAAGGAGCAGCAGAAGAAAATTAACCAGTTAGTGTAAGTATCATATTTGTAAATAATTATTGCTTGGAATTAATGATTAGTGTAATAGACTCATAAATATTTAAAAAAAACTATATATGCCATCCATGGATAAAGTAAGGATTAAAATTCAAATTAATTAGAAAAGAAATTGAGAATTAATCATAATGATAACCAATTTTGTAGAGTGCTTGCTTGTCCAGATATTGTTCCTATCATGTTACCTATACTTCTCACAGCACCTCAATGAGATATATACTATTGTTAAACTCTTTCTTTTATTTTATTTTTAAAATATTTATTTATTTTATATGTATGTGTGTGCCTAAGTTTATGTATGTATACCACATGTATGCGAGAGCCCAGGGAAGTCAGAAGAGGGATCAGATCCCCTGGAACTAGAGTTGTGAGCTGCCATGTGGGTGCTGGAAATCGAATCTGGGTCCTGAGCCATTTATCCACCCCACTTATCAATACTTTTTAAATGAGTGAACCAAGGAACAGAAAAGTCATTGCTCACACACCCGAGGTTTGGCCCCGAGTGGTCTGCTCCTGCAGTTTAAGTACCTCGTTCTTGTGTCTGCTGTTATATTCAAACTGGACTGAGTTCTGAAAAAGAATCAGGACTCTCCCTTCTGGTCAACTTCTTTTAAAAGTGGTTTTACAACTGACTTAAATTTTACTGCCACATTGTTTGATGGTCATATTGTCAAAAATAATCATTTAAATTTTGGTAGTTACACATTATAATTAAACAGGTATGGAATCATATAACTTCCTTAGACTTCTACTTTTATAATCCCATCCTTCACTTACTCGTATTTAAACCTAAGTTTATGAAGAATATTAACTAAGATCATTATATATGCTGTTAGAGATCTTTTGCTCTCTTCATTCTTTTACAAAATATTGTGTGTGTGTGTGTGTGTGTGTGTGTGTGTGTGTGTGTGTGTGTGTGTACATGCAAGAGACCATAAGAGTACATTGTATCTCCTGGCAGTTGTGCCCAACACGAGTGCTGGGAACCAAATGCTGGTCCTGTGGAAGAGCAGCAGAGCTCTGAATCACCGAGCCTCTCTCTAGCCTCTTACCCGATTCGTTCTGCAGACTCTCCTCAGTACTGCAGAAGACTTAGAAGAGGCTTCTTAGAATGTTACTCAACAGTGTCTTACGGTTTCTCATTGTCATGACCCATGATGTCTGCTAACAGAAAAGTCAAGCAACATGGTGGTTTTGGTCTTGAACGTCCAGACTCATATTTTGGATTTTGGCCAATTAGAATCAGACATATCTGGTTTTGGAGTTTTGCATGGGAATTAATATAATGCTTATAAATCATTCAGCCACCTCAAGTCAAACACAAAAATAAAAAAGAAACATACTGGCCGTGGAAAAAATAAATAAAGATATGATTTGCAAGTAAGGTTTAATTTATGGATTACCATGTCTAGAAAGTATTCGAATCCCTTCCACATTGCTTTAATCCTCTCTACAAATTTATATCATTTTATGTGGAGATATTAATTACTTGATGTTGTACACTGTGTCCATTACTAGGAAGGTCATAGAAAGCAATAAGAAAGGCCTGAGTATGTCTTTAACAAGTTTGTTTGCCATCAAGATAAGACAGTAAACATGTAATGAAAAACAAATTATATTAACCCTTTAGATCAGTTGTTCTCAACCTGTGGGTCATGATCCCTTCAAGGGCTGAGTGACCCTTTGACAGGTGTTGCCTGTGACCATTGGAAAACCAGATATTTACATTACAATTCATAATGATAGCAAAATTACAATTATGAGATAGTGACAAAAATAATTTTATGGTTGGGTCATTATAACATGAAGAACTGTATTAAAGGGTTGCAGCAGGAAGGTTGAGAACCACTGCTTTAGATGATGGATACTTTGAAGAAACAAGATAAAGATTGTGGTGGTTCATGCCTGTAATCTCAGTACTGAGAAAGCTGAGGCAGGAGGATTGTGAGTTCAAGTCCATCCTGGGTTACATAGTGGGACCCTGTATGAATAAAAAAATAAAATAATAGTAACACGAAAGATTATCCCAGGAGCACCACAGGAAAGGGTTGTGGGGATAATATTTAAGTAGAAAACTAAAGAATGGGAAGAAACCTTCCACTTAAACAAATAGGAGAACTCAGTGTAGGGATGGAGATAACGACCACACAATTCATGAAATACAAATGCTTTTAGTGTACACAGCAGTCGACAGTAGTCAACATCATGAAGGCAACACAAGCCTAGGGAAGACTGGGAGAAGGTGAAGAGGAGACTGGAGCAGATTGTTCAGAGCTTTATAGGCCATAACAGTTAATTCAAGATATATTTTTAGAACAGTGGATGCCATTAAAATGCTCTAAATAAGCCAGGTGTGGTGGTGCATGCCTTTAATCCTAGCACTTGAGGGCCAGAGGCAGGTGGCTTCAAGATCAGTTTGTCTAATATCAAGGTCCAGATCAGCCAGGGCTAGAAGAAGAAAAGGAGAAGGAAGGGAAAAGAGGGAGGGGAGGAAGGAGGAACTGTTCCAAACAGGAACGTGACAGGAAATTATTAGAAATATTTTAATAAGTAGCAAACAAAAGTGGTACTACTTACAGAACTGTATGAACGACAAGACCGTTGTTTTTGTTTTTTTTTTTTTCAAGACAGGGTCTTCCAGATATGTACCACTTTCTTTTTCTGCTTGATAAAATATACTGCCTCAAAGTTTTCCAACTATAATACTATATTAATAATAATGAAAGTGGAATTTCCATGTATTTCTTTGCAAAAAAAAAAAAGACTGGAGTTAGATATTAATTTGTCTCAGCTTCTCGGATGCCAACAGCATTGCTGTGTCCCCCTAAGTATTTCTGGTGCTTGCTCGATGTGGCTGGGGCTCGATTTTTCCCCAGTTTGTTTTCTTGTCTTCTTAGTCTCAAGGCATGTGAGCTAAAAGAAAGGGAGGCTTCTGAAGCCCTCAAGAAGTATTTCTTAATACAGGTGTAAGGAAAGCTTTCTCGGACATGTTGGCATTTCAACAGAGATGGTTTACTCTATATCAGAATTCACTTTAAAAGTATCAGTAAGTTATAATTGAAAATTATTTTATTTTTAGTATTACTCTTTTAAGATTTTTTTTAATAATTTAAAATTTAAGATATCATGGGTAATGGTCACTAGGATTTGTTTCTTATAAAAAGTTCAGTTAGAGGCAGATATGATGGCTCATGCCTGTAATTTCAACACTCTAGGAAGCTGAGGCAGTAGGATTGCCACAAATCCAGCCTCAACTACATAGCAAGTTCAAGGCCAGCCTGGGTGAAATTGTCTCTCAGTATCCCCCTCCTTAAAAAAAAAAAAGAAAAAAGGAAATGAAAATGTAGTCAAATAAAAATCTCTTGAAAATTTGTTTAGTATTAGTATAGATGTCTAAAATGTTCAACTTGAAGTATTTAGTAATTAATGCTTATTTTATCATACACTTTTCTAACCATAAATTTCAGAATTACTGGAGCAAAAAAAAATCTAGACAAAACTCTGGATAAAAGAATACCTTCATTACCAGAGCCAGACTTCCCTCCAACTGTGAGTTCTCGCCTTCAAACCACCCTATTCCATTTTATTTCTTAAGTGAATCTCAATAGAATTCATTTTTAAAAGAACATTTATATTTAAGATCTTATTTGACTAAAATGTTTTAAACTCCATCCTTATTTGTCTTTTGTTTTATTTTTGACAGATGACCAGTGAAATTAAAAAAAAAGGAGTGAGTTGGATTTTCTTGTTTTGAAAATGTTCAAAATAATTATTACAAAGTATTCTTCTAAGACCGCCCACCAGGCCTCCTCCTAGGGAAGAAGTCTGTAAACAAACATATTTCTCCACCCAAGGAGCAAGCCTATTGTGGGCCACAAATGAGGTTTCCAAGAGTTGTATCTGTGTTGCCATCCGTTATTTGAGGATTATCTGCATAAATATTTTAGTTCTTATTCCAAACTATTGAAAAATATTCAAAATATCAGTTATAGAAGAAACACATCTCTCTTGTAAAAATAGTGTCGTAATTAATTATCCTAATATTGATATAATATTTATTTTTCACTTAACAAGTACTTATTGAGAGTTACGATATACTGACTATGCGCTAGGTGCTAGAGATTTTTTTAGGGATACTGACTGCATGAGTAACAACATGGGACTGTGAAATGATTGGTAAAAACATGCCAACATGTAAAATAGTAAAGGATCCAGAAATTTTTGGAGCTGGTTACATATAAGAGGAAATTATGAAGCATGTTTGCAGATGGGGCTGTAAATTTTCTAAGTCCATTAAGATTTTCTTTGGGATGCCGGGCGGTGGTGGCACACGCCTTTAATCCCAGCACTTGGGAGGCAGAGGCAGGCAGATCTTTGTGAGTTCGAGGCCAGCCTGGTCTACAGAGCGAGATCCAGGAAAGGCTCAAAGCTACACAGAGAAACCCTGTCTTGAAAAACCAAAAAAAAAAAAAAAAAAAAAAAAAGATTTTCTTTGGGGATAGAGGACTGAAAATATGAATCTGAAATTTTCCTTATGAACTGAGAATACTATGGAAGAACCTCCTTTTACTAGTCAAGATTTTGGTTTAGTTTATCTAAATTTTTTTTTTAAAAATCCATTGTTTATTTATAATGGTGTTGTGGGGTAGGGTGGGGTGGGGTGGGTGGTGGTGATGATGGTGGTATGTATGTGCATGTGAGACTTTTAGAGTAAGTTTTTTTTATTCTGAAAAAGTATTGTCTTAGGAAATAGAATTTAGGAGCTACACAGAGATGCTCTGTCATTCTGACCATTGGCTTGTTCTTTTAACGTTTCCAAGTTGAACTACATTTACATGAAGCAGTGTGTAGAGAGTAGTCCTATAGTACCCATCCAGCCAGAATGGCTGGACCACATGCTAATGCTGATCCCCGAGCACTTAAAGGAAGGGAAGAAAAGAGAAGAGCTGCTTGGAAGTCTCGTAAGTGAGGTGTCAAGTGACTTTGAAAAAAGCATGAAGAGATATTTGGGTAAGTAGCGTTTGGCACAGACCAAACTTGTTTTACCTCTGTCCCGCAAGTGAATGATAAGTGGAAGGCAGCTAGCTGGGTGTCTGGCACACATCTGGAACACCAGCACTTGAGAGGTGGACTGGGAAGATAGAGAGTTTGAGTCCAGCCTGAGCTACATGAGATCTTGTCTCAAAAAAGCAAAAGAAGACAAAAGAGTAGAAGTAAAATGAATATTGAATACTATATATTTTAAATGTATGTATTTCTTCACTATGATTTTTACCTACAGTTATGTTCTGAGACTACAACCCAGTCAATGACTTTACGACTTAAGGGTACCTTTTGTATTTTTTAGCTACTATTTATTATTACTATTTGATTTTTTTATTTTGTTACTATGGTTTTAGCTATCCTATTTTTAATGACTGTTAGAAAATATTCATGCATTTTAATCTTTGTGATTTTTATTAGAATATTGTTGTTGTTGCTTTTGAGACAGAGTATCACTTTGTAACCCAGGCTGACCTGGAACCTTTTTATGTACCCTCAGCTGGCCTCAAAGCTCGTGACAATCGTCTTGCCTCAGTCTCTTGAGGACTGTGGTTACAGATACGAGTCAACACACTAGGCTCTGGCTCTTCTTCTTTAGTTGACAAATTCATATATGTGTGAATATATATATTTGTCATATACAATATGCTTCAAATAGCGTACACATTGCATAATGTCTAAGGTGAGCCAGTTGACATGCATTACTTCACGCATGTACTAAAAATGATTTAAAGTGCTGTGAGATATTTGTGAACAGTGTTATTTTTCACTGTTTTTACAATATTGTGCAATAGATCTCTTTAACTTATTCCTCCTAGCTAATTGAAATTCCCTAACATTTTACCAACATCTCCCTAACTCCCTTTCTCCCCAATCCCTGGTAGCTATCTTAGAATGAACTTCTTAAGTGGTCTTGCCGGTGATTTTTTAATAGATCGAATGAAAAGAACTGAGAATTAAGAGTGTTCCTGTATCTGAATTCACCTCCAGAGGAAGGCCAAAATAATGCTAAGAACAAGTTTATATAAAAGAAAGGGAGTATTTTCTTGTTCATTTTAATGTACAGTAAACTCTACCTTACAGGATCAAGTTAGAGATTTAGACAAAAAAAAATCTAATTTGGTCTTAGTTAGAGAATAGATCTTGGAAGGATATTCAAAAATGTTAACATATATGTGTATTTTAGTACAAAGTGTTCTTGTGAAACCTCCAGTTCAATGGCTTGAAGATGAAGGGGGCCCTTTGCCTGAATCTCCTGTGTGAGTAAACTATTTTAAAAAACAGTATGTCATCTAGCTTTGGATACAGTTTAAAAATGAACTGACCTTATATTCAAGTCTGCAGTCATGAAGCTCAAATGTAATTTCTTTAAAAAATTCTCCAAAGATATTCTCTGCATTAATCATCAAGTTCTACTTACATTAGTAGGAAGACCTATATGAAAAATAATTCAGCATAACATGATGTACATTGTAAGGTGGCTTACGCCTGTAATGCCAGGACTCAGTATATGGAGGCAGGAGAATCAGGAGTTCAAAGCCAGCCTCAGCCACATAGTGAGTTTGAGGTTAATCTAAGTTACATGAAACTTGGTATGATGATGATGATGATGATGATGATGATGATGATGATGATGATGATAAACAAAAAACTCAGCTTAGCCTTGAGTAATCTTTGATATATGCCAGATAGATTTTTCCATAAACCTAACACTGTTCTTACTTCTGTATTTTGAGTAGCTGAGCTTGAGCAAAGTAGAAGTTAACTGGGCATACAGTCTGTTTAATGCCACAAATGATCTCTTTATTCTAATGATAATGTAGTTTCAAAACTGAGTGTGCAAAATCAAAAGACTTCCTTTCTTGACTGCGGTTCCTTCCTACAAGTCCCCACTGTTTTCATTTTAACGTTAATTTCTCAAAACTTGGGGTATGTTTTTCAGTCATGTTTAATGTGGTGTTTTGCATTTCCAGAGGACTAGATTATTCCAATCCTTGGCATTCTAGCTTTGTGCAAGCAAGAAGCCAAATATCAGCTAATTTGCACATTGTTCATCCAACTATGAAAATATTGCTGGAGCTTGGTTATACAACGTTTGCAGATATAATTTTGCTGGACTTAACAGGAATTAGGTAAAATCTTTATATATGTATTAATTAGAAGTTGAATGATTCCTTGTCTGACATATTTTATTGTCTAATTTAAAAACTGATTTATAAATCTCTAAAACCTTTCTTTATATTTTAGAACTTTAAAATTGTATCTTATCTGTTTCAACAACTATATATAAACACCAATCTGTCGTTTGAATTATTTTCCTTTGTTCCTCTGTAGAGCTAGAGGCCCAATTGATTGTGAAGCACTGAGAAATGATCTATCAATTCAAGCTAAAAAATCAGAAGAGAGGATAATGAACACATGGTATCCAAAGGTTATAAATCTCTTTACTAGGAAGGAGGCACTTGAAGGCATTAAGCCTGAAAAAATGGATTCCTTTTACAGCTGTGTTTCCATACTTATGTCAAACCAGGTATATATGCTATTATGTCAAATCATATATATGTTCTATATGTGTATCTTGAATGATAACACTTAAAATTCAGTACTTTAAAAAAAATTCATTAAAGCACAGTGCTAAGCAATTTTGTTAAATAAATTAAAGCAGGCCAGCAGGGAAATGGCTCTGTAGGTAAAAGAGCTGGCCATGCAGCAACCCAGGTTCTATTGCTGGGACCGTGTAAAGAGCTGGAGGCTGTAGCCTGCATCTGTAATCCTACAGCAAGGTGAGTGGCAGAGACAGAAGAACTGCCCAGAAACTTGCACAGTTGGTGCAACAGCAGAGACGAGAGGCCCTGCCGCAGCAAGGTGAAGGGAAGGAAGTGACTCCCCAAAAGTTGTCCCCTGAGCTCCACAAAAGTACCATGGCGCATACATGTACCATGGCATGAACATGCCTGTGCTCACATACATGTTGCACACATAGGTTTTGAAAATAAATAAATGTAGAAATTCTACACTGCCATGTTTAGAGTACTGA
Organism: Peromyscus melanophrys; assembly: GCA_902168415.1. Classification (NCBI taxonomy): domain Eukaryota; kingdom Metazoa; phylum Chordata; class Mammalia; order Rodentia; family Cricetidae; genus Peromyscus; species Peromyscus melanophrys. Next base: position 34,398 of record CABHPR010157882.1, on the reverse strand, counting down.
TAGTCTATTACAAAATCTGGTTTGCAGAGATCGTTCTATTTATTGTTTAGATATTTATTAAGAAGGATTTTAACTCCAGGAGTAAGCAAGTTTATAGAGATCATGTAATTGTTCACAATTCATTTACGGTAAAGAGTAAGTTTATACCTTCTGAAATAATTAATAGTAATTTATGATATCATGTAGCTAAAGGATCTCTTACGGAGAACTGTAGAAGAATTTGTAAAACTCTTTGATCCAAAACACCAAGACAGGCTTCCAATATTTAAGATGGAGTTGACATTTGATGAAGACAGAATTGAATTTTATCCCACCTTTCAAGAGTTGGAAGATGTTGTTTTGGGTTTGATAGAACGAATATCTGAAATTCTGCAGGTATTACTTTATCCTTAACCATTATGTGTCCTTATACTATTCTATTTCAGAATATTTGAATTGAATCTCACTGTACTCTGTATAAACATAAAATATCACACCTTTTATTACCCTACCAGTTATTTTAAGTTATAAAATGCTTTTTTCTTTGAAAACATCTATTAATTGGAGATGTTTCCCTTCTTTTTACCTTTTTTTTTTTACTGTTCTGAACTAATACTTTTATGTGTGTCTTCTTGCTACTAAGTTGTGAATGTCTTTAAAAGAAAATCCAAGTCATGGTAGCTCACATCTTTAATTCCATCACTTTGGAGGCAGAGACAGGTGGATCTCTGTGAGCCCGAGGCCAGCTTGGTCTACAGAGCGAGTTCCAGGACAGCCAGGCCTATATAGAGAAATTCTGTCTCAAAACAAACAAACAAAAACCAAAGCAAGATATACCACATATTTATTCTTTCTAGTGCTTTTTAGTATTATCACCTTGATGTAGTTAATAAGTACTTGTTTCAAACAGCCAACTCATGCACTGAGTACAGAACCCAGTCCCACTGCCTGGATGCCTCCCAAACAGATCAAGCTAATCAACTGTCTCACTTATCCAGAGGGCCTGATCCAGTTGGGGGCCCCTCAGCTATTGGTTCATAGTTCATGTGTTTCCATTTGTTTGGCTATTTGTCCCTGTGCTTTATCCAACCTTGGTCTCAACAATTCTCGCATGAGTTGGCTGTTTGAAACCTGGGGCTTATGCAGGGTCGCTTGGCTCGGCCTGGGAGGAGGGGACTGGACCTGCCTGGACTGAATCTACCAGGTTGAACTCAATCCTCAGGGGAGTCTTTGCCCTGGAGGAGATGGGAATGGGGGCTGGGCTGGGGGGAAGGCAGGGAGGGGGGGCGGGAGGGGAGAGAACAAGAGAATCCGTGGCTGATATGTAAAATTAAATTAAATTATAAAATTTAAAAAAAGAAATAAGAAAAAAATAAGTACTTATTAAATGATAGAAAACTAACTTAAGGTGGATTGGGTTTTTTGTGGTGGTTGTTTTATCTTTGAGGTTCTACATGTTGAGACATGGTGTCATGTTGTAGCTCAGGCTGTCCTGGAGCTCTTTATCCTCCTACCTCAGCCTCCAGAGAGAAACTTTTGGCATCCAGACATGCATCCTGCTCAGCTCCAATTGAAGTTTTCGTATTGTATTACAAACCATTTACTATTAAGTTAGTCCTTTTCATTGAGTTACCTTTTCTTGGACCACAGAAATTTTAAAAAAAATGTTATAAATCAGTTCAGTTAGATGTTTATGACATTCATTTTTGTTTTTTTTTGTGTTAGAATGTCCAAACAGTGTCTTCTTGGCTGTCAGGAACTTCATCACCTGTCAATCTTGACACAGAACTTCCAGAACACGTGTTACACTGGGCTCTTAATACATTAAAGATAGCGGTACATCGCAACTTGGAAGGCACAAAAGCACATTATGATTCATACAGTACGTATGAGATAGATTTTTATCATTCTGTCTTTAGATTAAATTTGGGCAGATATCTGATTTTCTGGTGCTGTTATGAAAGAGTCAGAAATAAGCAGACTCATGGATTCAATAGTCATGGATCAGACCTAGAAAGCTGCATTTTGTTGTCTGGTTTGAGGGGTGAATGTTAATGGAGCAGGGTGAAAAAGTCAAAGGGAAAAGAAAAATGGAAATGCTGGAGTAATAAAGAAGCTAAGGCAAGGCTGAAATCAAATGAGTCTGACCATGCTACAGTGAGTAGATAACACAAATTGGACTTCATTTTTTTCCTTTTCTTTTTTTAATTTTAATTTTTTATTTTTTATTTTTTGGGGGGAGTCACAAAGGTGGGAGGGTGGACATGGAAGAACTGGGAAATGAGCATGATCAGGGTGCATGATGTGAAATTACCAAAGAATCAATAACAATATTTTTTTTAAAAAGGGAGAACAGTTTTGAAAAGCCTGAAGTTTAATTTTACTGCCCAAGGGTATCTGATATCAGGATGGATAGTTGCCCTTTGAAAGGTTGTTGACTAAAATTGTCTGCTAGCTCACATAATCTATTCCTCTATATAGCAAGAAATCCACGGAGTTTGCTTAAAGGGCAAAGGAATTTATTACATGATAAAAACTCACCACAGCATGGGAGATTTAACCTAGGTCCTGGAAAGCTGAGTTGTAGAACCATGCTGTTCTTCCACCTGGTCCGTCTCAGCATCCAAACCCATGAGGGAGCAAAAAGAGCGCTCCACGTGCATCTCAGCTCTTAAGGGTCGCTGTGAGGCCACACCCCAGGGGCATGCATGTCAAGGTCATAAGCAGGTAGAGCAATTTCCTGCTGCCTCTCTGGGGTGGTGCTTCAAGGTCACAGACAGAACAGCTGTGCACAACACCTCTAAATTATTTTCAATGCTTCAACTATTGCAGTACATTTAACATTTAAAGACACACATGTTTGGGCAGACAGTTTTATTGCTGTCTTTGCAATATACTAAATAAACTTGTCTTTTTGGCTTCAAACTCTATTTACTTGGTTTGCCTCTTGAGTCTTTAAACATTTTCATTAACTTTTTTAGGTTAGCATACAAAGTAATGGCTGTTAAATATTTTTTCCTCTCCTTATTTCTCTAAATGTTGTTAATACCCTATTAAAATTGTACTCGAGTAGGCTACTCTGTTCTTTGATAATACAAAAACATTTTACTATATTAAAATGTTATTCAGATTTTAATTGAAATGTTAATTTTCAGTTGAAAACTATAACTGGCTCCTTGATGGGACTGCAACAACGATGATAGAAACTTTCCAGGCAGAAGACCACACTTTTGATGAATACACAGAGGTAAGCGGTAATTCTGGGTTGTTCTTCGTATTTTTAAGTAAAATATAGTTACATCATTACCCCCTTCCCTTTCCTTTCTCTAGCAACTCCCATGTACCCTTCATTCTCTTTTTCTTTGTTATTGTTACATATATATTTAGGCACACACATATATATTAAATATGTATAACACACACATATATGTACATATGTATATGCCTAAATAGATAAAGACAACCTGCTGAGTCCATCTAATATTGTGTGTTTGTAAATGATTTCAGAGCTGACCACTTGGTATTGGATAACCAGTTAGGAGATTCATCCTTGGAGAAAACTAGTCCACCCTCTCTCAGCAGTCCCTAGTTGCTTGTAATTCTCTATCTATGGGTGCTGCCTCCCAAACCTTGAGATTTTCCTTTTTCACATAAGCATATCTACTGGTGTCCTTTATCAGGTCTTGTTTCGGCAGCCTGATTGTGGTGATTTCCTGGTATGGCTTCCCTGTCTTTTCCAGGAGACACAATCGCACAGCAGATTTCCTGGTCTCCTCGCTTTGCAGTCATTCCCACTCATCTTTCACGGTGTTCCTTAAGCCTCAGGCACAGATTGTGTCATAAATAGATCCAATGAAGCTGGGCACCTCGCAATCAGTTGTTCTCTGCTCTTTGACTAATTGAGAACATTACAGACAACTGTTGATCTTGTTTTGTTTTTATTTTTAAAAATGTTTTTTAAGCCAGGTATTGTGGGAGGCCAGATCCCACCTTTTAAAGGGTTCCTATGAGGAGGAGAGAGGGATAGGAAACTTTTAGATAGAAAGATGGCAAAGAGAAGAAAGTTAGAAACACTGGATAGCTCAGAAGGACCTGGGTCAATACACAACAGCCCCTTCTGCCTCTTTAAAAGGGCTCTTTATAACAATGCCAAGGGGCAGGGCAAAAGACCTCCCTTTGCTAGATCAAAGCACACTGCACAGCCAAGTGTAGACCCTTCCAAACACCTAGTAACCACACCTGTGGTCAAATCATCCCCTTATGCAGCTCTGCTGGGTAAAGCAAGCTCAAATTCTTGGACCCTAAATAAATTCTCACTAGGAAACCTCTGTGGGTCTCCACAAGGTGTGATAGAGCACTGTGATGTGATGGTGCACGCCTTTAGTTGCAACACTTGAGAGGAAGAGGCAGGTAGATCTCTGTGAGTTTGAGGCCAGCCTGGTCTACAGAGTGAGTTCCAGGACAGTCAGGGATACATGGAGAAACCCTGTCTTTTTTTGGGGGGGGCTACCCATTTCTCTGTGGGAAGCCTGCTCCCACGTTTCCCCCAGGGTACTCTTGAGGAGGGAGGAGTGAAAAATATTTAGACAAAAGGATAGAGGGGAGAGAAACAGAAACACAGGATAGACTCTGGAGGGCCTGGGTCATTATCCATCAGCCTCTTCTGTCTCTGAAAAGGGGCTTTCTATAGGAATGCTAAGGGGAGGAGCAAAAGATTTTCCCCTAGCACAGCCATGTGCAGACCCTGCCAGTCACCTGGTAACCACACACATGGTCAAGCCATCTTCTAATGCAGCTGCTGGGTAAAGCAAGCTCAGATCTCACTAGAAAACCTCTGTGGGCCTCCACATTATCTCAAAAAACCAAAAAATACATTTTAATTAAAATATAATTACATCATTCTCTCTTTCCCTTTCCTCCCTCTAGCCCCCCACACCCTCAAACACACACACACACACACACACACACACACACACACACACACACACACACAAAACCCACTGACTCCTTTTTATTGTTTGTATGTATATGGTTTCAGGACTGACCATTTTATCTTGGATAACCAATATGGGGCTCACCCCTGAAGAGACTATTTCTCCCTCTCTCAGTCATTAGTTGCCAGTGTGTAAGAGCCACAATATCATATACCATGCTGTGAAACTGTCTCTCTTAGAAAAAGCTACAAAAACAGGACTGGAACAAGCACAATATGGATAGACATGCTAATTCAGAAGAATAATTCTATTTTTTTTTTTTTTTTGGTTTTTTGAGACAGGGTTTCTCTGTGTAGCTTTGCGCCTTTCCTGGGACTCACTTGGTAGCCCAGGCTGGCCTCAAACTCACAGAGATCTGCCTGGCTCTGCCTCCCGAGTGCTGGGATTAAAGGCGTGCGCCACCACCGCCCGGCAATTCTGTCTATTTTTAATGAACACTTTTTGAATTTTCTTTAATTAGGATCTTTTTCCCTAGGTAATGCTTCAAATAATGTAAATAAAATTTCTTATTCAAAGCATCATTTTAGTAAAGCCATTTAATTGCCTCATAATTATTTTAATTATTCTTTCAGTCAATTTGTTGAGTTAATAATAATTTTATTTAAACATTTTAAGATGGAATTTATTTACTTATAGAGAGAGCATGTGCACATGTGGAAGTCAGAGGAGTTGTTTCTCTCTCTCTATTATGTGAGCCCAAGAGCTCGAGCTCAGGCACTTAGGCTTGAAGGCAAGCACTTGACTTGCTAAGCCATCTCACCCACTCCTATAAAACATTTTATGACGGTAAGATTAAAATAAACAATATTTAAATACTCTCTTCAGAAGCTTCAATTTGTCACTGAAATCTTGATGTACAAATGACAATTATTAGCCGGGCATTGGTGGTGCACACCTTTAACCCCTGCACTAGGGAGGCAGAGGCAGGCAGATCTCTGAGTTCAAGCCAGCCTGGTCTACAGAATGAGTTCCAGGACAGCCAGGACTACACAGAGAAACTCTGTCTCAAATAAACAAACAAACAAACAAAAATAACAATTATGTGTTGATATAAAATTAGAATAGAGATTAACAAAGTATTATGTGAACACAAAAGAAAATTGCTATTGTTTTTAAAGTTGAAGGTTTCATGCAAGAAATGGAAGAAAATGTGAGCTTCACATTCAAGTGTGTGTGTGTGTTTGTGTGTGTGTGTGTGTGTGTGTGTGTGTGTGTGTGCACATGTGCACATGTGTGTGTAGACATAGTTTCACTATGTCAAACAGACTAATCTGGAACTCACTATGTAGCCCAGGTGGACCTGCCTTAAATGGACAATCTCCTTGCTCCCACCTCTCAAATGCAAGGATTACAGGAACACAATACCATGCCCAGCTGAGCTCGGATTTGAAGCAGATGTTTATATGGAGACAGAAGGAATAGAGAAGAAAGGTGTGTGTGTGTGTGTGTGTGTGTGTGTGTGTGTGTGTGTGTGTGTGTGTGTGTGTACCTATACCTACCATAACACTTGTGTGGAAGTGAGAAAACAGCCTGCAGGTAGTCTATCTCTACCATGTGCCTTTATGCACTGAGCAATCTCAATGGCTTAGAAGAAGGAGAAATTAAAGTTTCCTTTTTTTTTCTTTCTTTCTTGATCCACTTGTTATTTAAAAGTAAGTTGTTTAATTTCCACGTGTTTATATAGTTTCCACAGTATTGTTATGTTGGTTTCTAGTTTCTGTAGATGTAACCAACCGTCTTATTGAATAAGAAACACAGAGCCAATGTAAAGATGAAAGCCAAGAGGTCAGAGCTAAGAGCCTTACCCTTCACTGTTGCAGCTATCCTCTTCAGCCCAGAGAACTACTTCCTGTGTGTTTGTCTTTATAAAGACTTTCTGTTCTGCCTTCTCATTGGTTGTAAACCCAACCACATGACCACCTCGTCACTGCCTGTCTGTACAGACCTCCAGGTCTTCCATGGTTGGTATTGAGATTAAAGGCGTGTGTCTCCAATGCTGGCTGTATCCTTGAACACAAAGAGATCTACTTAGCTCTGCCTACCAAGTGCTGGGATTAAAGGCGTGCACCACCACCACCACCACCACCACCACCGCCCAGCTTTTGCTATGGCAGCTTTATTTATTAACATACAAATCACATTTCAGTACAAATAAAATATCACCATAAGTTTCATCGCATATTCAATATGTTTCCATGTTTTTGCATTTTGTTGAGATTTCTTGTGTTGTCTGTTCTTATGATTTATGCTGTCCCTATGAGAGTAAAGGCCCTGGGGGCACACCCAGATTTCATGAGTGCTAAGAGTCGCACTCCGGTCTTCAACAAGCAGTTTAACCATTGAGTCATCTCCCCAGCCCATCAGTCACTCTATCTTTTGGTTGTAGACATAATCCACAGATTAATTGCTGATAAGGTCTTATGATACCTGTGTGGTAACTTGTTTTCTGCTATTTTTTTGTTTTCTGCGTCACGCTGTGATGCAGATTTTGTGAGCCACCATTTCTTTGATGACTTTCATTTTTCCTTCTTACATTCACAGTTCCTCTATTTTCTTGAACATAATGAGCGTATATTTAAAGAATACAACAGGGAGATAGTCTGTGTCACCTAGGGCTTTTCATTCTCCCCAGCATTGTTGTGTTATATAAATCTGCATTGTTTAATTTTGTCTCATGACAAGTTTGTATGAAACATACTATAGTAATCACTTTTTTGTGGTTTTCTCTATTGTTGTTTTAAATTCATCAATACTCATTGCTCTCTATTAATATCAGCACTATTTACTTTCTGTTATATTTCCATTTAACAAAAAGGCAAGTATTCAAGATAATCATTAAATTAGTTAATGTCCTCTGATCCCTTGGACACAGAAAAGGTTAAACCCAATTCATTAAATACTGTAAACTGTAGAAGAATATGATAACTTTGAGATTAAAATGAAGGAAAATATTTTTGCGAATGAACAAAAGGAACAGGAGTTTTGGCTGTGAGTGGGATAGGGATAACAAGGAAGAAGGTTGATAGAAACATTAAACGTTGATTGTGACATTAAGTCAAAGATTGCTCAGAGTTTGCAAGAGTGTTTCATTTGCACAAAATGCAGCATATGTTGTCAAAGTTGCACTTTATACTACTTTGTTTAATTTTTGAAAATCATCCCAGTTTTTAAGTATTAAGAAATTGATATATATTCCAAAATCTTGGATCTTTGGTAATTGTAGACCATAATATTTCTGTCCTTCTGGACTATTCTAACACAGAATGTTTCTTAGATTTCCTTTCCTAAAGATTGAATTAAAACCTTCAGAGAGGTATTCAGTAATGGCAAAAGCAAATATATGCAGCTACAAATATTATAGCATAATACGTGTTTGTTCCTAAACAGAAATGAGTTGACTTTGGGCATATTTTTAATTGAAGAAACCTTGTGAAATATGCAGATTTTGATGCTATAGATGTTAGAACACTTGGTATTTACTAGTAGATCAAATTCCACCATAAAAAGAACAAGAGCCTTTAGGCCCTGACTGTGTAGTTCAGTGGTAGAGCACATGGCCAGAATCCTCAGGCCCTGGGTGTAGTCTCAGCACCAAGAGGAAACAAGTTTGTGTAACAAAAAGAATGAGTCACTTAGCAAGAATAATAGATTACATGATTAAGAATTTCATCATAATATAGTACTATAAAATCACTAATTATAAAAGTCTAACTTTGTTTTTAAACACTCTTTTTTAAAGTTTATAGAGAAGTTTTTCAGTCTTGCTTCAGAAATAATGCTTTTGCCTCAATGGGTTCATTACCCTATGATTCGTTTGGACTGTGAGGACCTGAAGACAGGCTTGACCAATAAAGCCAAAGCCTTTGCCAACGAACTACTCAGCGACATCGCTGCAAAACACAGGAAAGAAAATGAATCGTAAGTAACATTCACTACTGTGCTCACAATAACAGGGCCAAAGGGACATTTCACTAACATTACTCCTGTTTACAAAACCAAAGAGTGCCGGGCGGTGGGGGCGCACGCCTTTAATTCCAGCACTCGGGAGGCAGAGCCAGGTCGAGCTATGATTTTGAGGCTAGCCTGGTCTACAGAGTGAGTTACAGGACAGACAAGGCTACACAGAGAAACCCTGACTTGAAAAACCTAAATAAATAAATAAATAAATAAATAAATAAATAAATAAATAAATAAATACAAAAGTATACATGCATCTTTTCCAGCCTAGCTGGATTCTTTCCTGATATTTCTAGTGGTATATCAATACAACTATTTTAAGGCATAGGAAGACAAGTCTGAAAAATATACTTTTGTTGAATAATGCCACAGGATACCTTGATTCATACTTCTATACATAGGATATTCTAAGATATCTTAGAGTTTAAAATATATAAACAAGGATATGATCTTTTTATTTGCTATATTGTTATATTTCACAGGGACTTGAGCTATGCTATACCCTTTACATTCATCCTTGTATTACACAGTTCAGCAGGAGGAGTATTAATAGCTTCATTTTATAAATATAGAAACTGGATTGAAGTTTGCCCTAAACTCGCAAAACTAGTTGTCTTAGTGAGCTTTTCAGTGCTGTGATAAAGACCGTGGCCAAAATCCAATTTGGGGAGTCAGGGCAGGAACTCAAGGCGGAAAGTGAAGTAGCAATAGGGAAGAAATCTGCTTACCTACCTGCTTGCTTCCCATGGCTTGCTCATGGTTTCTTGTACATCCCAGGACTACCTGCTCAGGGATGGTGCTGCCCACAGTGGGCTAGGCTCTCCCATACCAATCAATCAGTCTTCCCCCAGGCCAGTCTGACGGAAGCAAGTCTTTAGTTGCAGTTTCCTCCTCTCCTAAGACTCTAGTTTGTGTCAAGTTGACAAAAGCTAACCAGCACCCTAGTAGCAGCTGAGGACCATCAGACCTAAGGTCTGCTGCAATGTTCGTCTCACTCTTGAGGAGGGTTGAAGAGATCACTAGGAAGTGATTAAGTATGCCATAATTTCAAAGGAAAGTATTACCTTGATTTTTGCTGATGTGTATAGTGACATCAGACAAGCTAAGCTTAAATATTATGGGACATCTTAGTGAATCAGCCAGTTGTTTTTAGGAGAGTTCCAGTTTTATGACAATCGTAGCACATGTTTATTAAATGTCCTACACATGGCTTGTCCTAAGTAGAGTAAACCAGAGTGTTCTGTCAGTATCTGCAGTGATTTCGAGACAATCAAAGAGCACGCTCTGCGAGTTCCTGAGACAACAGAAGAAATGATGGAGCTAATCGCGTTTGTAGAAAAAGCTAGAACTTCAGGAATTCGTAAGTTGGCTGAAAGGATCCAGGTAAAAAAATAAAACAAACAAACAAACAAAAATTATCAACTATTGTGAAGTAAGTAATCAGTGTTGACACACCCAGGTAAAATAGCAGAATAACCCAGAAGGTCTCACCTGTGTTCTTCTGGTCACACCAGTGGCTCTTTCTCCCCTCTTCATTACAGATGTCTGCTCTCTTTCTCCTCCATCCCCTGTAGGCTTCGACTTGATTTTCTCTGAAATGGTGTTTTTTATTTGTTTAGTTTCATCAATTATGGTTTTTTTTTGTTTGTTTGTTTTTTCAAGACAGGGTTTCTCTGTGTAGCCCTGACTGTCCTAGAACTCGCTCTGTAGCTCAGGCCGGCCTCGAACTCAGAGATGCTCTTGTCTCTGCCTCCTGAGTGCTAGGACTAAAGGTGTGCATCACCACTGCCCAGCCAATTATGTTTATATTCTTAAATAATATGGAGTTTAAGTTTTTTTTTAGACTTTCTACATCTAATAGTAGTCTTTAAAACAGCATAAGATTCTATACCCATTCAAATATATTTAACTTCCACTCTGTTTGGAAGGCTTTTAATGCTGTAACACATGACAGATTACTAAAAATCACATCAAACATAGTTTAGGATGTTGTAAAACAAGTGACTCCTACCCAGGGAAAGAATAGAACCAATAGCCCAGAAGCCCACCATCACAGCCCTGGCCCAGCAGCATGTGAATACTGTTCTCCTTTCGATTGAGTTCACTTTCTTACCCTTCCTTATGGTTTTACGAACTAAGTGTGCATTTCTAGTATACATAGTTTATTTTTATGTGACTTTGATATTCATCTAAGAGGAACCATTCTGTGTGTATTCTTTGGCGTATTGCCAGTGTTATATCGGCTTATTTTTTCAGCTTATTTTCACGGGAATGCAGTCCATTTCTGGTGCTGTGTCAGTGTGCAATGACTCAGTTGTTACATTTGCTGCCCTAGCATGGGGGCTTGCACTCGATCCCCAGCATCCACATAGAAAGCTGGGCCTGGTGTTGCACGCTGATGATGCTAGTACCAGGGAGGCTGAAACTGGTGGGTCCTGGGGCCTGCTGGACAACTGATCTGTCTTTATTACTGAGCCCCAGGCCAGTGAGAGAGACTTAAAAAATAAGGTGGGCAGCTGGGCATGGTGGTCCATGCCTTTAGTCCTAGCACTTCAGAGGCAGAGGCAGGAGGGTGTATATGAATTTGATGCCAGCCTGGTCTACACAGTGAGTTCCAGAACAATCAAAGCTATAGAGAGAGACCATGTCTCAAGAAACAAAAATCAATCAATAAATAATATGGGCAGATCCTAAGTAATGATACCAGAGATTGACCTCTGGCCTCCATACACACATGGACACACATGTACCTACATCTGCACACACAAAAGGAGTTTTAGAATTTACTGTTCTGGATATTTATTATTCTTTGTTATTAATGGCAGTACTGCTGAAAATATTTCTGTGCATGGATCCTGGAGACTACATTCGTGCATTTCCCTCAGGAGTCATGGGACTGGAGGCTTGAACTTAACTGAGCATTACTCCTCCTTTCTGAGAATCCTGAAGTACCACCAGATCCGACTTTTCTTCTTTTAATTATGTTTTAATTAATGGATGAATTAATTAGTGTGGGGTGTGCACATGCTAGGACATATGTGTGGAGGTGAGACAACCTAAGAGAGTTCGTTCTCTCCCTTCGTGTGGTGCCCAGGAATCTAACTTAGGTTGTGGGGCATGGCACCATGTGCTTTTCCTTCTGAACCATTTTGTCATCCCCAACTTTTTTTTAAGTGTTATATCACTGCTGTATAACATCTGGATCAATGAGATCCATAGGGGGTAGAAAATTCTGCCTCTCCAATTAGGTACATCTACTGTGTTAAGTTTTTTTTCCCTTTGCCGTGCACACTGGAGCTCTTCCTGGACTACTGCTATAATGCTAAGTAATCCAAAATATGATAATATTACTAAGGATGCAAAAGAAGAAAAGATAATAAAATATTTATCATCAAAGATTAAAAATCAAATCATAAGAACAAAAAGAATTTAAGATATTTTAAAATCAAAAGTTTCAAAGGTTGCCAAACACTTAATCACCTCTTAAAATCATGGACAAGGAGGTCAAAGAGTTATCTTTATATTGAGTCAACAATCAGAGAAAACTAATTGCATGTATGGGAGTGTGTGTAGTGTGTGTGTTGAGGGGGTTACATGGGCTATGTGTGTTGGGGTCAGAAGTCAACATTGGATGTCCTCCTCTATCATTCTCCTATTTGTGTTTGTTTAGAGAGTTTCTGTCACTGAATCTGGAGCTCACTTACTCAGTGAGTCTGGCTGGTCAGTAAGTCTCCGGATCCACCTGGCTCCACTTCCCACACTCTGGCATCACAGGCACACACCACTACACCTGTTTATTGTCAGTGTCATAGATCCAAGCTCAGGTCCTGTGCAGCAAGTGAGTCACCACTAAAGCATCTTCTCGGCCCCTGGTGAAAGCATTAACAATCTTTAAAACTCACATTAAAGCATAGTTGTATGACTTGAAGCCAAATAAATATAGGATAGCTATTAAAATACCCATGTAATTTGGATGGAGCATCAAATATTAAATTTGAAGGAATATTAGAAATTGTTGGCTGTGCTCTTTTTTATATGTATACATCTAGAGTTTCTTTTGTAGGAATCTAAGCGGCAAATGAGTTACTTTTTGGATGTTTTTCTATTTTCTCAAGAAGACTTAAATTTAAATGCAACTGTCCTCATGTGGCCTACAAAAATTAACCCTATCTTTGATGAGAATGATGAAGTAAGTATATTTTCAAGTGTATAATTTGTGTTCTGAAAGTTTTAATATTCTCTCTCTCTCTCTGCCCTGTGTTTGTGTGTGTGTGTGTGTGTGTGTGTGTGTGTGTGTGTGTGTGTGTGTATGTACGCTATGGCATGCATGTGGAAATATGAGGACAATTTGTGGGAGTTGGTTCTACTTCCACCTTGTGGGCCCTGGGTATTGAACTCAGGCCATCAGGCTTAGTGGCAACTGGCAGAGCCTTCTCACTTCATCCACATTCTGACATTTTAAGTAGTGCAGATGTTTAATTTTCATACCAATTTCCATCTGACTTTAAAACCTGATGTGTGGATGTCAGTGTGTCTTTCACCTGTTATGGTATAGCCAGCTTAGAACAGGCTTCTAGGGTCAACTCTCAGGGTTTAGTAAGTGCCAGATGAACAACAAAGAGGTCAGAACTATTATGTAAATTAATAGTAAGCACGAACTAAGTTATTGCCGTTTATTGTTAATAAATATTCATAAAACCCCAGCTGCGCCAATTTGCCCCCATTTTACAGATGATTAAAGCATAACTCAGAGAAGCTGAGTAACTCAAATTCTCAGAGATTGGAGGTGTCAGACTTAGGATTTTATATCAGAGTGAATATAGTTTAAAATTCTGAAAAGTAATCAGCCAGCTTATCCTAAACTGGGAGTCAAAACAGAACAATAACAAAAAGCATGGGATAGGCAAGGTTTTCATCTTGACTTTTTGCTTTTACAATCTTGTAACCTTGACATGCTTCTTGATTTCCATATATCTCAATTTCTTTATCTTTGCAGAGAAAATAATAACATAGAAAGGGTTCTTAACAGCCCTTGATATATGGTATGTGTATGCTCTATAAATGGTGGCTTTTAATATTATGCCACAATCTATTAAATAGTCAAACTATATAATTAATAATTTTGAGTTTTGAAAGATCTGGGAAAATTTGTCTCTGTTATTTACTCTTTGCATTTTTGCATCAGTCATTAAAGACAATGATTCTGTTTCCATTTTCTCTAAATTACTGTAAAACATTCATATTTTTATTTCAAAATTATTTTCTTTCTACAACATTAATTAACATCATTAAATTATCTCTTTAAAAAGCTCATTGAGCATGCTAAACGTGCAAAAGAAAATGAACTAATAGCCAAGAGAGAGAAACTGATTTTGGAAATAGAAAAAGAATCACGTCGCATGGAAGAGTTTGCAGAATTCGCAGAGCTGGATCGCATGCAACAGGTCAGACACACACTCGGGGCTGTAACTGTGGCCAGCCGTAGGTGAACGCATTTTAAAATGTAGACGAAACATGCATTTACTATGCCAAAAGAAGGTGCACTTGGTTATCAAAACTGATGTCTGACTTAGTTTACTGTCGTACAGTGAAGCAGAACCGTGTCCTGCTCATCACCATAGTGATGTTGTGACGTTGATAGTTAAAGTCATTGTACAAATAGGAGAACATTCCTTGTGTAATATTATGCAATCTTGTTATAACATAATCTGGATATTTCTGCAACATTTGTTTGCGTTTAGTATGTGACAGATGTAAGACAACTACAGAAACGTATTCAGGAATCAGAAGAATCAGTTCAGTTTATTAATAAAGAAGAGGAACTTTTCAAATGGGAATTGACAAAGTATCCTGAGCTGGAAAAATTAAAAGTCAACATTGAACCCTACCAGAAGTTTTTTAACTTTGTTTTGAAGTGGCAACGAACAGAAAAACGGTAATTTTTAGTAATGTAATAAAAAATTAAGCAAATGATCTAAAAGGTGTATAAATCTAAGACATTTCTTGTTAAAAGTTTACAAGTAGGATGTATTCGTTTGCTGTGTGAAAAGCAGGTGTCATATAGGAGAGCCTCAGATGACGCTAATGTGCCACTGAACCTGACACTAGAACTCTGAGTCTTGCTTGGATTTATCAGAGTCAGGTCACATTTTATGTAACTAGTTTACTAATACTTACACAAAATTAGAAGTGTGGGCTCCAGTCTGGATTTCACTTGACTAGTGGTAGTTACCTGTTTGTAATTGGATGTAGTTTCAGCACAGGCACTGTAGTTTAAATGATGATGTTAACTCTGTCCCTTTGCCATCATTTCTACTGTGTGCCTCGGGTGTCTCTGACAGAAAATGAGTCCACACGAAAGTTTCTCAGTACTTACGTGTAGTTCAGAAATACGAGTTTTAAATTATTTTTTTCTTTTTATTCAGGTGGATGGATGGAGGGTTTTTGGACCTTAATGGGGAAAGCATGGAAGCTGATGTCGATGAGTTTTCCCGAGAAATTTTTAAGACACTGAAATTCTTCCAAACTAAGCAAAAAAAAGAATTACAAGAAAGAAGAAAGGCAGCAAGAAAACGATCTTTGTTAGACGAGAAACCTCTTGAAGAAGAACCAAAGGAGAATCCTACAATTGCTATGTGTACTGTAGTAATGGAGCAGATAAAGGTTTTTAAGGTATACTCGTTTTTAATGGCATTTAAATATTACATCTCTTCTCCGTATCATGTTGTATACTATATACAATATCAGATCCATCCTCTGATCTGAAGACTTCGTGTATATCAGTAGTCCAGCTTCATATAAACAGGCTTTGGTCAGTAACTAACCAGTTGTTCTTCTGGGAGCGCCTGATGCAAGATGAGGAAACCCTAATACATCATCTCTCTGGCTGTGGTAATTGGTTCAGGGATAAGCCTGTAGTCCAAAGTGGGCCAATAATGTTCCTTCTTGGCATTTTAACTCCGACTCTGTGAAAGGAGCCTCATTTATTCATTCATTCATTCATTTATTGCTCCACAAGTTGTTAGGGATATGAGCTGTGAACTTCCTGTAGCTCTGAGATGGCTGCTTTGAGAGAATACCATTGACACCTAAAAAAAAGTGAAAACATAGAGTTTGGTGTGGGAGCACACGCCTTTTATCCCAGCACCTAGAGGCTGGGGTAGGAGGATGACAAGCTCCAGGCTAGCCTGGGCTATCTAGTGAGATCTTGTCTCACCAAAAACAAAACAAACAAAAAACATAAATAATCAGAGACCTACATAATCAGTATAGTAGTTTTTTTTAGTGTAGCTTTGAAATACTTTTTGCCTCATCTTTTGGCCAAATTCCCATCTTCTTCATTCTAGGCAAGAATATTAATGTGTGTATGCACATGTACATGCACATCTATGTGTGTACTTGTGTGTGTTCATGTATGTGGGAGCATGTTTGTGTACAGGCATCCATACTCATATGTCTGGAGGTCAGAGGACAGCTGTGGCTGTCGTTCCTCAGGTGCATACACATGCATGCCTTACATGTGTATTAAGCCTAAGGACAACATGTGGGAGTCAGCTCTCTCCTTCCTCCATGTGGGTTTTGGAACTGAGCTCATGTCATCAATCTTGTGCAGTCCAACCTGGCTGGAACTTGAGTAGCCCAGGCTGGCCTCAGATTCGTGATCCTCCTCCTCCTCCTTCCTGTGCAGTCCTCAGACTGCAGGCACGGACCACAGCACTGGCTGTTACTTCCTCCTTCTGGAAAGCTGGTAACACACTAGTGGTTCTGGTGGAGCTGCCCAATGTGCAGCTGCCGTGTCCAGACTGCAGACTTGTGCTTTTGAGTTCCGCCCTGTCTGTGCCACATTCTCCCAATGATCAGATGAGTTGTCTCATTAAAAAAATAAACTACTTAAGGATGACTTTCAATGTTTAATACATTTTATGCCCCCCAAATAAAAATCTGCACACTCTCCTCTCATATTTCTTGTCTTTATTACCCAGGTGATCAGTGTTAGCACTTTCTTGAATACTTTTAGAATTCTGTTACATATATAGCAGTGTGAATGTATTATCTTATTTTCCATAAAATGTAGCATGTGTTATTATCCCCTTATTTGCTTAATTTACCTTGAAGATCATAAGTTGTTAAATTTATTACTATAAGACTGCTCACAACATTTCTT
The DNA here is from genome assembly GCA_902168415.1 of Peromyscus melanophrys. Lineage (NCBI taxonomy): Eukaryota > Metazoa > Chordata > Mammalia > Rodentia > Cricetidae > Peromyscus > Peromyscus melanophrys. The sequence goes on along the minus strand of CABHPR010157882.1, from coordinate 17,304 downwards.
TATTTTTTTGTTGTAACATCTGCCTCCCCTTCTCTGGGTTTCCTGTACTCTACCTGTACCCACAGTCCCTCCAGTAGTAATCATGGGTCACAGGAGACAGAAAGGGAGTTTGACACTTCTGGGTAACATACTTTATACTTTCATTGTCAGTCTTGGTGGCTTTGGCCACTCTGGTGAGTGTGAAGTGGGGTCTCGTGGTTTGACTTGCATCTACCTGAAGGCTGACTATCTTTTCACATGCTTATTGGACATTTTCATGCCTTCTTTGGAAAAATACCTTTTTAGATCAATTGCCCTGTTCTAAGACAAGATCATTCTGTACACCCCTTAATTAGCCTTTTCACTGTGTGGCCCAGACTGACAATTCCTTAGTTCCCTGAGTGTCAGAATTTCAGGTAGAAGCTCCTATGCCTGGCTCTTTACCCATTTTGTTCTTCCGTTTCCCATGTCTTTGTGTCCTCTCTTTTAAAAAAAGAAGTCCGGTGGGTTACTGATGCCTGCTGGAATTCTAACTGATCCTGTTCACTTGCTCTTATGCGGGCCTCATACAGGTAACCTATAGTTACAGTCAGTTCATGACAGGTGTGTCATGTCTAAAAGAAAGCATTTCACAGCACTTCTCTCCATCCTCTGGCGCGGGCCTCATACAGGTAACCATAGCTACAGTCAGTTCATGACAGGTGTGTCATGTCTGAAAGAGAGCGTCTCACAGCACTTCTCTCCATCCTCTGGCTCTGAGACTCTTAACACGTGCTTTTCTTTTTTTTTGGTTTTTTTTGAGACAGGGTTTCTCTGTGTAGCTTTGCGCCTTTCCTGGAACTCACTCTGCAGCCCAGGCTGGCCTCAAACTCACAGAGATCCGCCTGGCTCTGCCTCCCGAGTGCTGGGATTAAAGGCGTGCGCCACCACCACCGGGCAACACTTGCTTTTCTATGCTGTTCCCTGAGCCTCGAGGCAGGTATATGATATAGAGGTCCCATTTAGGTGTCTAAACACTCACCCAGAACCTATTCTTAGCACTCTGGCAGTCTCTGCATTAACTGCTGCCCACCAAAGATAGAACCCTCTTTCCCTAGGTTGAGAGAAGTACTTACTGAGGTATGAGTCTATATATAACTATTTAGAAGGCAGTTCAACATGTATATTTAACAGAACAACAGTAGTAGGTTCCTGCCTAGGGCCTATGACCTCCTGAGCCATGGGCTTTTTACAACACTCACAGTAGTAGGCATTGATTCCCTTCTGTGGAGCAGCGTGCCTCAGATCCAATCAGAAAGTAGTTGATGATCCCAACGACCATCATGTCCCCATTGCACCGGTAAGCACATCCTGCCTGGCAGGTCGGTACTGTAGCGTGAAGGGTCCAGCACTGGGGAATACCATAGATGGAGCCTGCATAGAGCCTCCCATCACTGTGAAAGCTGGCCAGCATGAGGGGAAGCTTTGGATCAGTTCCGGTTTGATATACGTCCTACAACCAAAGTGCACCGTGTCTTCAGCCCTAGGACCTTATCATGTAGTTCTGGTGAGCAAGGAAGGGCAATGATTGGGTTTGGTCATTGATTTCTCACAGCAGCAGAAAACAAATTAGAACATTCATAGCTGTACTTTGATCATGTTCACCCCCAGCTCCTTCCAGTCCGTTCTCTCCCCTTCCATACCTACCTAACTTTGTGCCCTCAGAATTTTTAAACCCATACTGTGCAATTTGTACTACCCATATAATCTTGAGTATTTGCCTATCCGCTACAGTATGATTGATTGGTGGGGGGCCACACCTGTAAAGAAAACTGACTCTTCCTCTCCCAGCTCTTATCTTTAACAAATAGCTCCTCATCTAGGAATGCAACTTCATGTTCAGCTTCCCCCTCCATTGGTGGGATTTTGTCTGTTTGAGCTTGCACAGGTCTTGTATATGCTCCCTGAACTAGTATGAGTTCATATGTGCAACTACCTTATTGTGTCCAGAAAACTCTGTTTCCTTGTTCCTTTACTCTGCCATCATGGAACAGAGTGAAGTCACAGCTCCCACAGCCTCTGGTTCATACAATCTTTTCACCCTCTCTTCTGCTATGATTTCTAAGCCCGGGGAAGAGAGGATGTGGTAGAGATATCCCATTTAGGCATGATCACTCCAATCTTTACTCTCTGCACCTCATCCAGTTGTAGTCTCTGTGTTATCGTATGTTAATTATAATCTACAAAACGAAACTTCTCTGATGAGGTTTGAGAGATCCACTATAGGTGTAATGATAAGTTCTTAGGACTCAGTTTAATACTGTGCCCATTTTTCAGAATAACAGTAGTAGGTTCTCTCTCTAGGGCCTAGGGCCTCTCTAGCCACAGCTTCTTGGTGTTGATTATGGTACCAAGCATGGGTTCCATCTTGTACAGTATGCATGAAGTCTGATCAGAAAGTGGTTGACTACTCCCTTAACGTTTAAATGCTGCTGCTGCACCAGTGGGCTTATCTTGCCAGGACAGTCGTAACTCACAGGTTCATAGCTGGACAAGACTGATGATCAATCACTTTTGTTCCCTGGTAGCATGTATAGCACTTTTCAGCATTACAAAAACTAACCATTAGATATGATTTATCCAGGTCAGTATCAGCTTGACTTCTCCATGTTCTGTGACTTGAGTATGTGATATCTTCAACAGTAGGGCTCTGGAGGGTAACCAAAAGCAATAGCAATAGCCTGTAATATTTGGGGGGGGGTCTATGGGACTTCACTGGCCAACAATTCCAAAAGAGCTAAGCTATAAGTAATTATCTTTCCAATCATTTAGATCTCCATTCCCTTTAAAACTATATTTGCAATTTTTACTATGTAGGCCCACGTTTCTTAAATTTGGGGTTAAGCACTTTATTTTTTGTGATACTAAGGTTCATGAAATTTTTTCCTTATCAATTTTTACTGTGGTAATTTCTTGATCACTTTGCATGCCTAATATTGCCGATGAACTTTAGAATCACTTTGTTCCCTGTTCCTTCCTCTACATCTGGTTGACGTTTTTAATTGTACTCACATTAAATCATTTGAAGAAGTGTAATCTTCCTATTATCAAGGTTTCATTTATGGAGTCTATGTGTATGGGAGTCAAATGAGATCATTGTTTGTATTTCCATCCTCAGGAGTACATCCCCACTGTCTCCATTCTGTGCAATCCAGGAATGAGAGCCCGCCACTGGAAACAGATGTCAGAGATTGTGGGCTATGACTTAACTCCAGATTCTGGAACCACTCTGAGAAAAGTTTTAAAATTAAACCTTACACCATATTTAGAAAAATTTGAAGTGATAAGTGCAGGTGCAAGCAAGGTGAGCGTAAAGAGAGACTGAAACACTCGATGAGTTTGTTCGCTGATAGGCGTAGTTTTTGTTTTTGGTGTGGTGGCAATGGGAAGGTGATAGTGGAAGAGACAGGGAGTGGAAGATGATAGAAAGCCACTCTTCTATGACAGGAACGTGTGCTTGCTTCTCTGAAATCCAGACTAGAAATTGCTCCTTTGACATATTCCTAATTCTGCCACATTCTGATATAATAGAATGATATACAGTTTTGATGTATGATTATTCCATTAAGAATCTGGGTGGATCAATATGTGTGTGACATATAGTGTGTGTGTGTGTGTGTGTGTGTGTGTGTGTGTGTGTGTGTGCACCAGCGTGTATGTGTGTGTCTGTGTGTCTGTTCCAACAAATAAGTATGGCCTTAGAGAGAAGGTTCTTGAAATACATAGAAAACTTCAAGCTATAGGCTACCTGCAAAAAGGGAACTCTGGAGAAAATCCAGTGGGTATTTTATTCTGTTGCCCATTTTAACAGTGACAACAAGAGTTTTCATAAAAACTAAACTTTAAAAAACTGAATTTTTCTTAGAATTTATTTAATTTTTTAATAGAAAATAGAACTTTTTGTACAATAAATTCTGATTATGGTTTCCCCTTCCCTAAACTCCTCCTACATCCTCCTCACCTCCCCAATGAGTATAGGAGAGCATCATTTTATTGCTCTATGCCCTTAGCAGAACAGTAGTGTTTGGTTTTCTCCTGGATCCATGACTTCTCTAAGGAACTTTTAAATATTAAAAAGTGACCCTATTTCAAGAGATAGTTAGATAGGTAGGTAGGTAGATAGATAGATAGATAGATAGATAGATAGATAGATAGATAGAGACAGACAGACAGACAGACAGACAGACAGACAGACAGTTAATGGAGATTATGGTGTAATGAGGAAAATGCTTACTGAGTTATGAAGGGAAATAAAACAACATAAATGAGTTCCTTTTTTTATCATCCTTTTCTTTTTCCACTTCTCCCTTTCAGGAATTTTCTTTAGAGAGAGCCATGAATGCTATGATAGCAACTTGGGATGATATTTCTTTTCATATAAGTCTGTATCGTGATACTGGAGTCTATATCCTTTCTTCAGTGGATGAGATTCAGGCAATTCTTGATGATCAAATTATAAAAACTCAGACAATGAGAGGCTCACCTTTTATCAAACCATTTGAAAATGAGATCAAGGTAAGTTAAATATGATAGCTCCTTGTCACTTATAAAGACTTCTATCTTGTTTCATATATGTTCTCATGGAAATATTTTTGGATGCCTTTAAAATGTCTATTCAAGTGATAGAATTGAGCCTTTATATTTTGTGTGGTGAGATATAGAAATGCATGTTTGAGGATTAACATGCTGTAGGAGGCTGAAGAGCTGGAACTGTGGTAAGAGCACTTGTTTGGTTCCCAGCATCCACAAGGTGGCTAACAACCATTTTAACTCCAGTTCCAGAGGATCTGGTGCCCCCTTCTGGCCTCGGCAGCTACTGTATGCACACAATAAACAGATACACAAAGGTGAAACAGCCACATGTATAAAAACTTAAAAATGAATAAACAAGCAGGGTGGTGGTGGGGCATGCCTTTAATCCCAGCACTCAGGAGGCAGAGACAGGTTCATCTGAGTTTGAGGACAGCCTGGTCTACAGAGTTAGTTCCGGGACAGCTAGGGCTGTTACACAGAGAAACCATGTCTTGAAAAAAGAAAAGAAAAAAAAAAAAAGAAAGAATGAACAAATAATATATTAACTGATCTCTTTGAGAAGAAACTCATTCTTTATTAAGATTTTTCTCCAGTGATATTGATAGAAGGAATACAAGTTTCTTGCTTTTTCTCGCTTCCCTTCCCTTCTTCCTCATCTTCCCCCTACTTTTTCTTAAGACATGGACTCACTCTGTATCTTGAACTCACTAATTAGGCCAAGCTGGTCTCAAACTGGTGATAATTATTCTGCCTCAGGTCCTGAGTACTGGAATTACAGCATGAGCCACCATGCCTGACTCTATGCTTTTGTCTCTTCCTTCCCTCCCTCCCTCCCTCCCTCCCTTCCTTCCTTCTTCCTTCCTTTCTGTAATAAGACCTCACACATGTTAAGTGCACACTCCAGACTGACAAGCAGTTTTTATAGCAAGTGAAATTTAAAAACTTCATTTCTGGGAATTTTTAAATACAGTTAATTTCTAATTTTAGAAAGCTCAGATCATATATCACACTGTATCCACAGAGTAAAGTTATCTATATCACTGTTTAGTTCTATTTGTGAACAACAAGCATGAGAGTATTAATGAGTTACTGCTGCCCACTTCAGAAAAATAAATGATGTATCTTTATTTATCATTGATTCTGGTAACTAAGGAAAGCATATAGATAATGGTAATAGCTTCATAGTATAACAAAGTCCAGTGGTTTTGCCCCTTGGTGAGTACAAAGCCAATAAAGCACAACCAGAAGACAGGAGATTAAGAAAGGGTTATGAACTGTATAAACTAAGAGAAGCACTGAGGAGAACTCCCAAAACACTGAACAAAGAAGGTAAGCGAACTTGGTGCAGTGTGTATGTGTGTTTGTGTGTGTGTGTGTGTGTGTGTGTGTGTGTGTGTGTGTGTGTGTGTGTGTAGGTATGTGTGTGTGTGTGTGTGTGTGTGTGTGTGTGATGACATTTAGACTGAAGAGACTTGTCATCTGATGTAGAGGTAGCCAGGTGGGCACATTCTTGTACAAGCACAATTAGAGATTACTTCTTAGCTGCTCCTAGCAAAGCTTGTAATTCCAGTATTCAGGAGTCTGAGGCAGGAGAATCATCATGCATTGCAATCTACCGTAGGCTATCTAGCGAGTTAGAACTCAGCCTGGACTACATGACAAGACCTTGTCTCAAAAAAAGGTAAATAAGTAAATAAATAGGTTATACTTTTAAATACATTGAATATTTAAAGGTGGTAGAGAGAAATTCCCCTACATTTATTCAAATAAATAGCAACAAAAAAACCCCAAAATCATTCTACATTACCTGGAAGAGGAGCTGGGTAACCGTGGTTGATTTAACCAAGCTCCTTGGTTTTATTTGAAACAAAGAACAACTTGACAGGGTCTTTGTAGTCAGCAGCTCTGTCCTCCAACTCAAGCACTGGCACTTTAAGCCTTTAAGTTCCTGTTAGGTAACTAAATAAGGTCAGCATTCTAACTAGGGGCTATATAAATTGAGGAAAAGACAAGTTACTGGATTGTAGACCCAGTTTTGATTGATGTTAACCATACTGGTCACTGCCTAGTGGTTCCCCATTTACTAAATGAATTTTTCCCCACAGCAGACCTTCATGGTAGGCATTGTTATTATCTGTCTAAATAGTTAAGAAAACTGAGGATGGGCTATTTGCCCAAATTCACTTAGCTATTAAATGAAAGAATTGAGATTCAAACCAAGGCAGATTTAAAAAAAACCAGATATAATTTTTAATTGTATTTTTAACTCACAAGTAACAATTGTATATATTTGTACCATACATTATGATGTTTTGACACATTTTTATAATGTGAAATGTTTAACCATAAACAGTGTTTCATAGTTGATGTTGGCTGCCATTATTTGGTGAAAACAATAGTTGTTTCCAAAGAAAACATAACATTGGATATGCTCCTACAAATCAGCCTGGTTTGTGAGTGTGTGGTGTGTGTGTGTGTGTGTGTGTGTGTGTGTGTGTGTGTGTGTGTGTTAAAAAGTTCTTGTTTAAGAAGAGAAATTTAGAAATTTTATGTTTTAAAAAAGAGAGATAAAGCTCCAAACCTAGGATCTTACAACATACACTTGAGAAATATTTTATTAACTCTAGGCAATCTCTGAGGATAAGGAGGCTTATTTTACTTTATTTCAAAATTTTAATTTCAGTTTTCTTCAAACTGTGCTGCTGTAGAGCAAGATCCTTCAACTTTACACTATTGATATTTGGGGCTAAGTAATTCTTTTTTATATACATTTCTTTCTTTATATGTTTATTTATTACTGTGTGTGTGTGTGTGTGTATGTGTGTGCATGCAGGCATGCCACAGTGCATGTGCCTAGGTCAGAGAGCAGCTTGTAGAAGTCAGTCCTCTCCTTCCACTGTGTAGGACCCATATGGGCCACCAAACTCAGGATGTCAGTCTTGGTGGCAAGTTCCTTTACTCACTGAGCCACCTCTCTGGTCCTGGGCTGAATAATTCTTTGTTATGGCTATGGTGGGATATTTGTACACTTTGTGAGCTATATTGCTGTGATGGTTTAATAAAGAGCTGAATGACCAATAGCTAGGCAAGAGGTATAGGTGGGACTTCTGAGCTAGGAGAGAGGAAGTAGGAGATGAATCTAGGCATGAGAGAGACACACAGAATGGGATAGAGGTAAAAGCCATGTGGTAGAACATAGATTAATAAAAATGTGGGTTAATTTAAGTTATAAGAGATAGTTAAAAACAAGCCTAAACTAAAGGCCAAGCTTTCATAATTAATAATAAGTCTGTGTTATTGTTTGGGTGCTGGATGGTGGGACAGAGAAAGACTTGTTACACAATGGGGACTACCCTGCATATTGTAGTACATTTAGCAGTGTGTCTGGTCTCCACACACTAGGTATTAGCAGTACCCTCTCCCTATTAGCTGTAATAGTTAACACTGTGATATTTCAGCCACTCTGAAATATTACCTGGTATGGAGGACAACATCATCCATAGTTGATCATCACTGGTGTAGAGCAGAACATACATTTAAGATTTGGGTTGATTCCCTGAGAGATTATGAAATGAAATAATTTTACAATCACTACCAAATGTGAGTTCCTTTGGTTTAGGGAAACTTGTTATACCTCCCATGTTTTTTCTAAGCCTATATGAGATTCCTATAAGTAATATTAAGGTATAAGTTGTGTTGTATTGATATTAAAACAGAGTTGAATTCTAATACTTTTTTCTTGCTATAATTTATAGTTTTTCTTTTAAAAACTGGAATTTAGTACAGTATGCTTTTTATTAAGGCCTGGGAGGACCGTCTGATTCGAATACAGGAAACAATTGATGAGTGGTTAAAAGTGCAAGCTCAGTGGCTGTACTTAGAGCCTATCTTTTGCTCTGAGGATATCATGCAGCAGATGCCAGAAGAAGGACGTCAGTTTCAGACAGTAGACAGAAACTGGAGGGATATCATGAAGTTCTGTGCTAAAGACCCAAAGGTGAAGAGCTTGTTTTCTCTCCTGTAGTAGGTGAATCTTAGTTAAAACCTTAGGGGTTTTAAAGAAAGCATTTGGCTTTTTTTCTGATTATTAAAATAAAAGTTATTCATTGTATACAAATTGGAAAGTTCATAAAAATATAAGTTCAAAAGTATCAAAATAATTTCATTTTTCAATTCATAATAATAGTACTTGCAACTCATTCATGTGTGTGTGTGTGTGTGTGTGTGTGTGTGTGTGTGTAAGCATAGTGTAGCCACTTGAGATGAATAGTTATCTCACTTGACCTCCACTATATACAACCACTGTCCATCACTTCACAAAGTAAACAGATACATAAAACAATGAGATAAAGAAGAGAGTGGAGAAAGCTTGATCACTTCAAGCAGTTCTTTATTTGCTTGAAAGTGTTAATTAGAGGAAATGAATCTACTCTCAAATGGTCTCATTTTCTATGTGTCTTTCCTATTAAGAGTACCTTAGGTAGGATTCTAGTGTTGAAAACAGTGTTTTTTTCCACACATTTAGCATACATCATAGCTATGCATTTACTTCTAAAATGTATTCAACTTAAGAAATAACATATTCCAATGCTGAGAAAAACCAAATAAGTGCTAGACTTATTGAGAGTTAGTTACAGAAATGGATGAATTTCAAGGATTTTTATCTCACTGACTTTAGGAGCTTTTCAGTTCATGATTTCTTATAGAGTAGATTTTTCTGTAAATAGCTAGTTAATATATTTTGTAGGCTTTGTGAGGCATGGAGTCTCTTTTGTAATGGTTACTTCTGCTGTCATACAGTGAAAAGCGGCCAGAACTAACATGGAATGAATGGGTATGTTTCTACCACAATAAAGCTTGCTTATAGACACTGACAACATTGTTACTTACATTATGACACAGCATTATTATCTTCATTTTTATGGTTTAATTTAATTTTTTGAGACAGAGTCTCTAGCCCAAGTTGCTTCAAATTCTCTGTGTAGCTGAAAAGGATCTTGAACTTCTGATCCTCCTGCACCTGTGGAATGCTGGGATTGCAGCTGTGTGCCAGCCCACTCAGTTTACTCATGGTGCTGACAAAAGAACCCTGGGCCTCATGCCCGCTAAGCAAGCATGTTGCCAACTGAGCTCCGTTCCTAGCTTCCCTTTAATTTTTTAACCTTCTGAAAGTATAAAAATATTCTTAGTTTTTATACTAAGATCATACAAAACTAGCAGCTGGCTAGATTTGGTCAGTGAGATATAGATTGCCAAAAACCTGCTGTAGATTAAGTTTAAAGTTCACAATTGTAAAAGCTAAAATTAAATCATACACCATCCTAACAAGACTCTTCCCATATTATTCAAAAGAACATAGGAGGGGGACTATAGAGAAGGCTTAATGGCTAAGGGTACTTCTCACTCTTCCAGAGGACCCAAGTTCAGTTCCTAGCACTACTCAACTGCCTGCAACTCCAGCTCCAGGGGATCTGACACTTTTGACCTCACAAGTCACTACACTCACATGCACAACCCATGTTCAGACATACCTTCATTTCATACACACAATTAAAAATAAAAAAGTCACTAAAATACAATAAAATATACACAATAATGATAACATCGTTTGTAACTAATGCCCTTGGATTATAATATGTATGACTTAGTGAATTTTTATATTATAAAAGAAATTTCAAAGCTGGGTGTGGTCCATTTGGGGGGGGCTAAAGCAAGAAGAGAATTACAAGTCCGTGCCCAGCCTTGACTGCATTGTGAGATCTGTCTCAAAAAAGGGGGAGATGTTCCATTACTAATTTCATAAAGTTTCAAAAACCTTATCATTTTTACATGTGTGTATTAATGCTTATGTCTTATACCAAGCATGTAAGTGTGTCTCATATGACTCTGTGTCTTTCAGGTTCTTGCTGCTACTTCTTTAACAGGCTTATTAGAAAAACTCCTGAACTGCAATGACCTTTTGGAGAAAATCATGAAGGGACTGAATGCATATCTTGAAAAGAAACGGCTTTTCTTCCCTCGGTATGATAGATAATCAATTGTGCTATAATTTAAAACATTTTCTGGTGTGTGGTGAATTGCCACTAAAAGTTTTTATTCACATATTTCTTTTCCAGATTTTTCTTTTTATCTAATGATGAAATGTTAGAGATTTTATCAGAGACCAAAGATCCACTCAGAGTTCAGCCACACTTAAAAAAATGCTTTGAAGGCATTGCTAAATTGGAGTTCCTGCCTAACCTGGACATTAAAGCCATGTACAGCTCTGAGGGTGAGCGAGTGGAGCTGATTGCCCTGATTTCTACGGCAGCAGCAAGGGGTGCTGTAGAAAAGTGGCTCATTCAAGTTGAAGATCTGATGCTCAGAAGTATTCATGACGTGATTGCTGCGTCCAGGCTGGTATGTTTCCTAGGGTTGAATGCATGCTCTATAGTCTACAAATGCTGGGCTGTTTGTTTGTTTGGTGACATTATTTTTTTTCTCTTTATTTCTACATCAGTAGTAAGAATTGATGAGAATAATATATATAATAACTTATACAGGTATGTTATAAGAGGAAGATATATTATCAGAGAGAATAGTAGAGTACATCACTTTAGCATGGGAGAGGGTCCAGCAATAGGCTCATAGAGGAAGTTGGACTGTGACTGGGATATGAAGGGTAAGTAGAAAATAGCTAGATAGAGAATGAATTAAAGAACGTGTTGGTGTCCTGTGTAACGGCTCTGGGCTCAGGAAGATTCAAGAATCTGTAAGAAACTGTGAGAAGATCTCTGTATCTGGAGTAGAATGAAGAAAAAGGAAGGCAGAAAGGAAGATAGGAAGGGAGGGGATTCATTTTTATTGTACAGAGGAAGGTTAAAAATATTTTAATCAGGGGAAAATCATAATCTGGTTTATATTTTTAAACTAGTAAGACTATGGTATAAAAAATGAATTAGCAGACTATCAAAAGAGAAAGACAAATTAGGAGACCCTTGTATTAGCCTAGAAGATAGATGATGTGGTCTGACACTAGACAGTTGATGGGAAATATGGAACAAATTAGATGGATGAGAAATATATTTGTATCTAATTTCAGCAGGCCTTAAATTGGTTGTAGAGTGAAATGGGGCGGGGGGAGAAGGTCTCAAGAATTACTTTAATAGTTTTCCATGGGCATGTAGGTGAGATTTACTCGGGGGAAATGCCTGGAAGAGAAGTAGGTTTGCGGAGGCTTGTGAAAAATCAGAATTTTATTTCATAAATGTCAAAATTAGAATGTTGCCAGACATAGTAGCTCACAGCTGCAATCTCAGTAGCTGGAGAGGCTGAGGAAGGTAGACTGCCCCAAGTTTGAGGCCAACCTCAGTTACATAATTTCCAGGGTAGCTTTGGCTACAAAGTGAGACTCTGTCTCAAAAAGCAAAATAGGGACCATAGAAATGGCTAAACATGTAAAGGTTCTTTCTGCCAAGCCTAACAATCTGAGTTTAATCCCTAGAATTCATATGATGGAACGAGGGAACTGATTCCCACAAGTTGTCTTTTGGTCTACACACATGCACTCTTCACACATACCCACCCCCACAATAAGTAAGTAAACAAATACTTTTTAAACCCAAGAAATAAAACATTGCAGTGCTACTGACATATTTCTAGTAGGCAAATAGTCATGTGCTTTAATACTTGCTGATCTACAGGTCAGATCTGCTCAAACATGGTAAATGCATTTTCTGGTTCACTTATTGCTTTTTGAAACTTAACCACTGTAAAATTCTAAATAAGATGAGCATACACAAGATACTTAATAAATCTGAAGGAAATATAGCACCTGGACGTTTTATATACCTCACTCAAGGCTGACCAAATTATCTTATCTTGAAATACGTTTTCCCGGTTCTGTCTTGAGCACCACAAAGGAGCAGTTGTGTGGTGAGAGTAGTTTGAAAAGCCCTTGCAGCCTGTATCCAGCAAGTCATTACAGGAGTGAGATAGCCTTTCTCACTGAAGGGCCCTATGAAGCTTCTCTTTCAAAAGTATTATTATTTGAACTATATGTAGTATTTGTGTGCATCTGTGTGAGAGTGTGTGCACATTAGTGCAGGTGCCCATGGAGGCCAGAGACATTGCATCCCTCTGAATCAGGAGTTACTGGCAGTCGTGAGCCGCCAGATGTGGGCGCGGGGAACTGAACTCTGGTCCTCTGGAAGAGTAGTACATGCCCTTAACCACTGAGCAATCTTTCCAGCCTGGAGCTTATTTTCTTGAGATAGCTTTTCTGTGACTTCAATGTTTTTGCAATTAAATCTTGACTTTTCTCTCCTTTCTCTATGACTCCAAACAAACTAAAAACATGTAGGAAAGCATCAACATTGTCCATGAGGTATTACCTTCATTGACAGAGAAAATGTACTTGCCATGTACCTAGCATTCATTACTTCTCTTTAGAGCTTATGTTACTTTGTTATTTGAATTTATCTATAAATACTTTAATAAAAATATTTTATAAATAATATATCTGTATTCTTATATCTAATGTGTTAGTTTAAAAGAATACTTTTCATTATCATCAGCTTCAAAACTCATCCTACAAAGTCTTTATAACTTATAATTGTTATTTGCTGTTACCATTTGTTATTGAAGCAAGCTACTTTTTTTTCATGGTTAAGTTTCTTTATTTGTGCAATGAGACAATAGAATAAAGATTTGTGAGGTTCTTATTTTCTTTTTTAAGTTTATTTTTAAAAATTTTTTGTTCATTTTACATACCAACCACAGTTCCCCCTCCCCACTCCTGCTTCCCCCCATCCCCCACCTCCCTCTTCTTACCCCTCCACCTCCCCCCCCACCCCCCCCCCCTCCATCCACTCCTCCAAAAGGGTAAAGCCTCCTATGGGGAGTCAAG
>CABHPR010157881.1:24596-44787 GCA_902168415.1 Peromyscus melanophrys | reverse complement strand
CCCCCCCCCCAAGTTTCTTTGAATTTCCTGGGAGATTGGACAGATGTGGACAAAGTGCTATTTATTTTGAGCAGTGGGCAAAGGTGCTCCTAAAGAGACATGTGCTGTCCTGGGTTTATTGATGCTCACCCCTTGTGTATAATGGTAACACTGCAATACTCTCACCAGGGCAATTTAGTGTCAACCATCCCAGGGAGACAGCACCTCTGACCTTGTTCATTCCCTGCTGGAAAAGCCTTTCAGGGCTCCTGATTGCCTGCAGTATAGAATCCAATTCTGTGTTAAGGAATCCTGACCATTTTCTGACTGAGTCTTCTCTAACCCTTACCAGCAATTTCAGCCTTACCTGTGGATTTGTACGTGTTCGGATGTATGCCCAAAATGTCATTTCTCCTCTGGTATTCCTTGAAGATTTTGGAGCAACTTTTCAAACCATCATTCATAGACCTCTTCAAAGCTTCAATGGGTCTTTCTGCGCTCTACCCCTCAAATGAATCACATGCCGGTAAACCAGCACTACTTCCATCTGCTCCCACTACTCTATGGAACAACGCAAGCTGTGTACATTTGGTTCCTTTCTGTATTCCCAACTGGGTTACCATCTCTTTGATGGAAAGAGTGGAGTCTTTTTCTCTCTCTGCTCGCAGCAAATGATTGACACAGAGATTCACACAAGGAAGCTTATTAAACTGAACCACTGAACTGAAGTTAGGGGGGGCAGGACGGTCCTAACAGAGTAAACCTTGACATGTGTGCCAGATCAAACACTTCATTGTGAGGAAAATAACAATTCCGTTGTGCTGTTAACAGTTTGGTTGCAGACAATAAGCACGATCGCTGAGTTCCGTCCTTGCTTGTGTGAATTCTGACGCAATGAGCTCAGACATGACTGTTGGCAGCTTTGGACCCTGGCGGCTCATTCTGTTCTTTAACGAGACGGAAGGTAAAGTGGTGGGGTTACAGCCACCACAACCAGCTTTTTTTCCTAAGGAAACCGCTGTGCCCTGCATGTGTGCGCACATGAGCGTGTGAGTGTGTGCACAAGTGTATGTGACTGTGCGCATGAGTGTATGTGTGAGTGTGAGTGTGTGCGCACAAGTGTTTGAGTGTGTGTGTGTGTGTGTGTGTGTGTGTGTGTGTGTGTGTGTGTGTTCACACGCATGCACAGCACAGGAGAGGAATCCAGACATTCAACTGGAGGCATAATTGTAGCCTTTGCTTAGCAGCACTGATGGATGGTAAGACATGTTCTGCTGTGTGGGAAGGATGACTTTGAAGGAATGTCTCTCAGACCACTTGACTGTGAACTTGGTCAAAAGTGAGTAATTGTCTCTAATAGGGAGGTGACTTCTTCACTGGGAAGACTGGTTTGCTGAATCCCAAGAATTAGCCTCAGGGCTCACTGGAATTAAATATGGGTGTCTGATGTCATGTGTCAGCCATTTTTCATCAAGCCCTATCTTTCTCATGGGGTAGATTCCATGCCGAATTCCTATCCAAGTCTTATTGTGGGAGAGACAGATTAAACCAATCTCCCCTTTATTCTCTGGAGTTCACCATCCTTCAAATAAGCATGCCCAAAATGGTGTAGTATCAGGAGAAGGACACTTTAGTGGCATAATTTCTGTTGGGGAAATCTAAGCTTCAGACTCATGGGAATCCTCCTCTCCCAGAAGGTAAAGTGTTGGGATTACAGGTGTAAGTCACAGTGACTGGCCTTTTTCCTAAGATAACTGCTGGAGAGAGAGAGAGAGAGAGAGAGAGAGAGAGAGAGAGAGAGAGAGAGGCAGGAGGCGGATTGGACATCAAGACTAGGTTTACATGTGTACTTGGCAAGTGATCTAACAAAGAAATATATTCCCAGATTTCTGTTTTTTGATCTTTCAAATATCTTATGACTAGATTCTTAGGTGAAGTGAACACTCTCATCTTACAAGTTTGTTCTTGGTGTGGTGAGGAGCTGAGAGACAGACTGGCTCTAGGTTCCAAGAGTCATGTGTCTAACAGTGGTGATTATTAGAACAGAGATTTCTAGAATAGAAGTGTTCATTCTGATGGAGGTTAGGTGTTTAATGTCATTCTACTTTAGATAACAGGGTAGACTTAAGCAGAGTGACAGATTTCTAATTCTCTATTTTTCAATATACCTCTGTATTTAAAGGGAAATACATCTTCATTTGCTTGGAAAGACCTCAAGTGGCAAAAACTTATTAAAAGGAAAATATAAAACACACATCATTTTTGATCTCTATGAATGAACTCCATCATCTAGAGTCACAATTTTCTGTGTCCTCCCAGGAAGTTTCTATACATGTATTGTATATGTGTACATGTATGTGTATGATAATTTGGGGGAGTGCATCATAAATCACATCATCCTATAGATAGAAATCAGAGTCTCAACAGGAAACAAATGGCATTCTTGAATTAATATAACCTGAAGAGGGTGTAGATAATTACAACAATGTCCTCAACAAAGATCTTAATACAGATCAGATTGATCCAGCCTTCCCCAAGGACATGTGGTTAGTGGTCAGGAGTAATTTCCTATGTCATCACTGGGTACCCTTTTGATTTTGATATTTACTTCATTTTGTGTGTATGTATATGCTCTGTGTATGTGTTCACGAGTGCACGCATATGTCTGGGTAGGTGTGCATGTGTACAGGTGGCATCGTGTGTGTCTCTCTCACAAAACATGTATACACGTGGAGGCCATAGGTTGATATGTGTGTCTTTCTCGATCACTTTCCACCTACTTTATCTTAAGACAGGCTCTCTCCCTGAACCGGGACATATTGATTTGTCAAAGCTGGCTGGTCAGTGAACTCTGGGGATCTGTATTTTTACTTAAAATTCTACCATAATGTTAATTGAATGTAATTGGTATTACCTGCCATGAATTATCATTCATTTAGTTGCCTACCAAAAATACTTATGTTAATTCAGATTTTTGCTATTACAGACTATGATGGCACATGTTTATTGTAGAAAAATTTTAGCGCACTTGTACCAATTGTCAGTAAAATTAAACTGTTGGAGAATTACTGATTTAAAGAATAATTGGATTTTAATGAGGATAGGTACTATCAGACCACCATCAGCTTTTTGATATGCCCTCAGCCACCCCTGGGCATTGGTGTCATTTATATCATTTAAATCCCTGCCATTCTGATAGATTAAAAACCACAAACTGTGCCTCTTTCATTGTGAGACCTGATGACCCTTTTTTTTTTTATACGTTCATGATAGAGTTCGTCATGTCTGCGTCCAGCACTGGTAATATGTTTCTGTATGAATTCATTCATATATAAGAATGTGGTAGGAATCCAACCTTGTTTTTACCAAATGGCTGGCCAATCTTCAAGGCAGTATCGATTGGATCAGCTTTTATCATTGGTTAAAAATGTCTCCTTTAATCTTGCATGTGCCTTCAAATGGACTTGGATTCATTTTTGAGCTCTTTGAAAAATCCTGTTGCTCTCTCTATTCCTGAACCAATAACCACTTATTTCTATTATTAAAAGTTTACAATGTATTTTTAATATTGGTGTTAGTGTTCCCATTATTCACAAGAGATTGTATTAAGTTCTTATTTGTTTATTTATTTTTTTGTTCATGCGTATGTGTGTGTGCCTTCATGGATTTATGTGCATCATGTACATGCAAGTACCCGTGGAGGCCAGAGGGTGTGGAATCCCTTGGAACTGGAGTCACCGGAAGTTGTGAACTTCCTGTTGTAGGTTCTAGGAACAGAACTGAGGCCCTCTCAAGAGCAGTAAGCACTCTCCACCATTGAGCTCTCTCTCCAGCCCCTGAAATGTTTTCCCTGAATATTAAAAGTGTTTTAAATAAACCATAAAATCATCACGTCTCATTCTAAAAATATCCTGTTGAAATTTTGACTAACCCGTGCAAATTATTTTGGAGGCAGGCACAAAGCATTGTGTATAAATGTAAAAACAAACAAACAACAACAACAACAAAAACCCAACCCTGAATACCTGTTAAAGCGATGGCATGTTACCGTATATTTAACAATGGTTAAATTATGATATATATCACTGAGGAGAGAGAGGATGTTCTGGTATAATCTGCTTTGCAGTGGAGGACTCCCCCAAAACAGTCCTGGGAGCAGAGACAGGAGGATTGCTGGGACTGGCTGGCAGCCAACCTCCCTTCCAGATTTAGTGAGAGGGATCCCGTTTCAAAGGGCAAGGTGTAGAGTGCTAGGGCAGGACACCCAGTGTCTTTTTCTGGCCTCTGTGAGTGTAAGGACAGATACCACCTCAACACACACCATCTGCACATATATCCACCCCCCACATACACAGATAAGGTGTGTCACAGAGGATGACAATGTCATGTGTCTAACCTTTGTGTCTATGCAGCATAAAGAGGCATAATAGTACCTGTTTAAACAGTAAATGTGAAAATGTATGAAGATGATAAAAACACAATTTGGGGTTGTGGTTACTTGCAGTGACCTACGGAAAGGACATAGCTGATAGGCAGACACAGGTTGTGTTTCTTAAAGATAAGATGGAAGAGGATGTGTGGTATTACTTCCCATATACTTTTCTGCTTGTTGTCAATGTTGATAATTGCTTTTTTTTAATTTAAAAAGTCTGTTGAGCCCATAAATTAGCCTCAGATAGGAAGAGAGCCTCATTCTCAGATGAGCAATGTTATACCATGTTTTTTGTTCTCTGTGTCTCCTCCTCAGGGGTTAGATTATCATTTCCCTTAACACATTGTGTCAAGGCTTCTTAAATATTTATGTAATTATCAACTCACAAAACTGCAAACATCAAGCGAGGGTTGAAATGGACAAACATTTGCCTAATTGTTTAAAGATGAGCACCTTATCTATTGGAGAACTCACAGAGAATTAAATGGATTTGATTAGGTAAAGTTTAAAAAGGAATCTTAGTGTTACTAAAATGTGGTAAAAAACAAATCAAATGACAAAGGATAAGGCAGAGCAATATTTACAATACTGTGGTAAAGGATTCATATACACAACCATGCTAAACGTATATAAATGTTTGCACTCATCAATAAAATCAAAAACAAACAAACAAAAAATCCTAACATCCCAATGTCCAGTGGGGTGCTAACAACTTGAACAGGGGATTAGGAAATTAACTGAAGAATAAATACAGTCACAGCAAACAAAACAAGCTTAATCTTCTTAAAGTCATTTAAAATGATGAGGTGAATAGTTTAATAACATGATAAATAAGGAAGATTAAAGGTGACATAAAAATACTGCAAGAGCCGTAAGCAAGTACTCTCCTACTCTGTTAAATTAAAACTTTCGGAAAGTAGTAAGAAAACATCTCCAGAGCCACAAAACAAGTAATTTTTAAAAGTACTGTCTCTTCTATAGTGTCCAGAGCAAACAGGAAAAAAAAAAAAATCACATAAATGTTAGTCTGTGTGGAAGTCCGTCCGAGTTTTTATGTTTATTTTCTCCACAAACTCAAGGACAGTGATTCAATCAATACCCTCTCTCCTTGATAATGTTTTCATGGCATCCTTGGTCATTACATCTCTGCTGTTCACAGCCCTGTCCTCCACATTAAAGAGACTGAATGCAGACCCAATTTGACATCCTGAGATCAGCACATGGGATGGAGTTATGTTGCAAAACTCTGGAAGCCTCTACCTGCCATGCCCGCTCTGCTGTTGACCTACTGGTGGGCTGTCTGTTCCTCTGTGATCTTTTCTTGTTCCACTTGGAAGTGAGTAGCTTGATCTTGGATGTGTGGCTTTTGTGAAGTGTGCCAAGGCGGTATAAAAACTGTTGCAAGAGAAGGGTGCCGGGGAGGAACATTCCCTTTATTCTTGCTAAGAATATTAGTTTCACATTTTGGTCTTTCAAATATGAACTGAAGCAATGTGACCAAGCGTGTGTATTGCTGCAAATATTCCAACATTGCCCTTTCTACCATTGTGTGAGGGAAGTGGGGTTTTCCATGGAAGCGAATCAGGGTTCCCAGAAGAGAGCAGTTAGCCATAGGGTAGGAAACTTGATTGACATTTGGCCTGATGAAGACTAATGGGCCTGGAGTCAGAGGCCCTGGGGAGCCATAGGATGCTTCTACTTTTGCTGGTGAGCCACTCTTGATAAGTGGTCAGATGCACAAACCCAACCACTTCAAATTACATTGGTTTCTCCAGGAAACCACTACAAATTCTAGTAGCCTAGACAGCAGCAGTGGAGTCCTGCAACCTGACTATGATGGACTTGAGTTCATTTTCAGTACAAAGGGGGCCAGGTTGAACTTTGTGTACCCGTAAGAGCTGTGGCCCATTCTCAAGGCCAGGTTAGGGGCTCCAGCAGCGGATATCTGAGGAACAGCTATGCTGGGTGGGGGATAGATTTGAGAAACACTTACTGTATAGCTCTTCTTGCTGACCTTTTGTTTTCCATAGAATGGAAATATTTCCAGAAACAACTGCAGAGACATCCATGGGAAGGTAGCCTGGGGCACCTGGGCTCTCTTCTAAGCATGAAGACAAGACACTGCCAGAGACTCTGCAGCGAGATGTCCTGTTGAAGGGATGCTCTTGAGCATTTTTATCTGAACACGGAGAACTTCGTTTCACTGAACCCCTTAAAGGACTCTCAGGTAATCTGGGTCAAAGTCTACAAAACTTCATGTCCACACAGGACTCCTCACTGCTGTGTTCAAATGCTTTTCTTTCTTTACCCACAGATATTCACAAACAAGGCCAAACTCCGTCAGGGTCTTATGCAGCTTCTATCAGGTAAAAAATATCCTTAAAAAGTTACTTTTTTTTTTTCTCAACATGACTGAAGATATTAAAGAGCTATGAAACTGAGAAACATTCCAGGCCATTTGGTCCCTTAAAACATGAAAAGTGGTTTGAATAGTCACTTGCTGTTTTGGGTCTGTCTTTTCTAGAGTCACAGATTCCTCCTCT
Organism: Peromyscus melanophrys; assembly: GCA_902168415.1. Classification (NCBI taxonomy): domain Eukaryota; kingdom Metazoa; phylum Chordata; class Mammalia; order Rodentia; family Cricetidae; genus Peromyscus; species Peromyscus melanophrys. The sequence continues at coordinate 37,833 of CABHPR010157881.1, read as the reverse complement.
TTCCCCCAGAGTCTGATGCAACCCATGATGAGACCTACATACAGTTTCCGCAGTGAGCCTGGCCATGGAGCCCAGCGTTGTGAGCGCTATAGACCCTCCCCGGGAAGAGCTCGCCTAGAAGGAAATTACTCTGAGATGAGCATGATGATACTGGGCCTTTGTCATTTTTGAAGGACTCTCTTCTCTGGGCAATGTGACAGTTTCCAAAGCAGCTTCCCTGCTGGGTGCAGTAATCAGAAGCTATTTGAGGGAGTCCCCAGTGTGGCACCCAAGGGCTTTGACAAATCGGATAGGAAAAGGTTGAAGATGTGTGTCCTCACATTTTCTCCTCAGGTGGATAAGGAGATTGTAGCTGGGATTTTCAAAAGTCAGAAAAAAGACATTCTTTCTCAGCTTTGGTCCCTGGATAGGGCTACCAGGACAATTTAGCCCGTCATTTAGAAAAACAAGCCAGCCGATAATTCCACTGCACAGATACCTACTAACAGCTGCAATTATATGAACACAGCATATATAAATGGCCACGAACTAGTGTAACAGACTCCCAGATCTTAGTAGACTCTGAGTCCTTAGCACAACTAATACACTATTCTGGTCTTAGAACCCAGCACATAGATCCCAACATCTGCCGAAATGGGAACAAAGGCTTAATCCATCAGATACTAGTCACTAGCTTCAGGAAAGTCCCTACATGTACCAATCTTGCCTTTTAACTTTAGTAATTTTGTTTCTTACTAGCTGCTCTTGAAATCCAAAGCGTGTCGACTAGGGGGTGTGTGGTGGTTTTTTTTTTTTTTTTTTTTTTTTTGTGGGTGTGTGTGTGTGTGTGTGTGTGTGTGTGTGTGTGTGTGTACACAAAAGTCAATGATCTTTGAGACTTGGGGCTACACGATTTGGGCAAATTCTATTGGCTTTAAGAGTCTGTGTAACACTAGTCCTTGGCGGGGGGGGGGGGGGGGGGGGGGGGCGAGGGGGAGTTCAAAGATGAGAAAGGAGGAAGCATGGACTCAGCACCTTGGCTCCTCAGTGGTCCTAAACTATACTCATTCCCACATTGGGGCAGCGTGTGATGTCACTGCTGTTCACAACAGTTTGGGCTAAGAGTAGGTGAGTAGACGTTTCAAATATGAAACAAAGCAGGAAGCCAAGCTCCAGGGATTTTAAGGAACCCAGCCCTGTCCTCACAGTAAGTAAATGGAAGAGCACCCGAGTCAATCTGAAGTCATTTTAGACATTCTTAATATGCATCACAAACTTGGAGATGAATCATCCTCTCTCTTTTATTTTGGCCTTCCAGTTGCTTTATGTATGTATTGTTCTTCATTGATTACAAATTGGGTCATTTTTCTTCGTTTTATTATTTTTGTTTATCAAAACTTTTCTTCTAGGGGCGAGGGAAGTGTCTCAGTGGGAAAAGGGTTTGCTCTGCAACCATGAGGACCTGAGTTCAAGTCTTCAGCACTCACATCAGAAACTGAACATTTGCAGTACATACCTGCAATTCTGGCCGGGGAGGCAGAGCCAGGAATATCCATCCCTAGGGCTTACTGTCAGCCAGTGGGAGACCTCGCTCAAAAACTAAGGTTTTTGACTTATGGAAGACTAAGGAAGACACTTAACATTGTCTTGGCCTCTGTGTTTTCTTCTTCCCTGGATCCTGTTCTTAGGGGAAAGGGCTTCAGGCTGTCATCAATAAGGTATCAACTCTGGGCTTTTCATAGATGACTTTTGCTCATATTTAATAACTTCATTGAGATAGGTCAATTATATTATTTCAATCTACATCTTGATGTTTTAATACATGTATGCATTGTGAAATTGTCATACTCAAGCTAATTAATATTATTTTGTATGGTTTTTATTAGCTGCGGCAAATCACTTCTAAGCCTAGTTTCCTAGAAATTTTTTTGTGAAGAACTTGAGTTTTGTCGATTTTTTTCTGTAGCTATTGAGTTGGTTGTATAACATTTATCTTTCATCCGATTAATGTGGCAGATTACCTGCAGTGATATTTTGTTTATGCTCTAACAAATAAAGCTTGCCTGAAGATCAGAGGGCGGAGCTAGCCACTAGTAACTACAGAGGCCAGGCAGTGGTGGCACACACCTTTAATCCCAGCACTTGGGAGGAAGAAGCAGGAAGATCAGGAGTTCAAGGCCACCCTGGGCTACAAGAGATTGATCCGGTCTAAAAGAGAAACAGAGCCAGGCAGTGGAGGCTCACGTCTTTGATCCCAGCATGAGGAAGGTGGAGACAGTAATACAAGGTGGGAGAAGACAGGAGCTTGGCCCCTTTTGGTCAGAGGATTCCTAGAGGTAAGAAGTCTCTCCAGTGGCTGCTCCTTTACTTCTCTGATCTTTCAGCATTTACCCCAATATCTGACTCAGGATTTTTATTATTAAGACCAATTAGAATTTGCGCTACAATTACCCACGTTACATTTATTGTATTCCGTTGAGCCATCCTTGCATCCCAGGAGTAACTCAGACTTCGTTTTTGTGTTTGATCATTTTAATGTGCTGTTGACTTCGGTTTACAGAATGTAATCGAGGAGCTTAGCATCTATGTTCGCTGGAGACATGGCCTGTGCCCTCTGTTAAGCTCTTTGTCTTTGGTGATAGTGGCCTCCTGAAATCCATTTGAAAAACGTCCCTTCTGTTTTCAATTGTTTAGCAGCATTTAAGAAGGATGGATGCTAATTCTTCCTTAAATGTCGGTAGACTTCAGTAGAGACACCTACTTTGATTACCTCTTCAGACTCCTTATAGTTTATTATCTTGCTCAGATTTCCTCTCCATGACTCATTACAGGGAGGTTATATAATGTGAGGAATTTATCCATTTCTTCTGGGTTATGTAATTTGTTGATATAAAATTGCTCATAATAGTCTTATGATTCCCTTTTCCCTGTGGCGTCAGATATAAGTCTGCTTCTTTTACTTCTGGTTTTATTTATTTGAGTCTTCTTTCTTTTGTTCTTAGTTAATCTAGCTGAGGGGCTTGCAAATTTATCTTTCCAGAAAACCAACTCTTGGTTTCATCGATTTTTTTTCCTATTGTCTTTCTATTTTCAACTTCAATTATTTCTGCTCTAATCTTTATTATTTCCTTCCTTCTGCTAACTTTGGGCTTAGTTTGTTGGAGACTTCAATACTCCACTTTCAATAATGGATAGAACATCCAGACAGAAAATCAATACGGAGACAGCAGACTTACACAACCCTACCCACCAAATGAGCCTAATGGACACACACAACATTCTGTTTCCGTTTTTCTTCTGTGTCTCTGCCTCCCATTCAACTGTTTAAAGAAGATCAGACAGAAGGAAGGGGGATTTTCCATGTCACAACTTATGTATTAGTTTGTTAGAGCTCCCATAACAAAATACCATGGGCTGGGTGCATGAGTAACAGAAATATATTCTCTCACAGTTCTGGAAGGTGGAAGTCTGGGGATAAGGCATTTCTCCGGCAGTCCCTTCTAATTGCTTACCGATGGCCATCTTCTCTCCAGGTCCTCACCTGGCCCTTTTCTCTTGGTATCTGGTCCTTCTTCCTCTTATAAGGATGCCAATCACATTGAATTGGGGCCCTACTTTTAAAACCCCATTTAACAATTATTACTTCCTTAGAGGCCCCATCTTATGACACATTCACATTCTGTGGTGTCTTAGAGTCTGGGACTTGAATATGGAAATTATGGAGAGATGGAACTTGGCTCAGGGACTAACATCAGCCTCTCCAACTCCTATCATGTCCCACCCACACACTCAAGTTAAAAGTCTCTTTTTCTTTGATTGCTATTGTTGTATGTATGTACACACACACACACACACACACACACACACACACACACAAACAAAAAAAAAACAAAAACAAAAACAAAAACCCAACCCAAACTGAGTCTATTTCAAGGCTGACCACTCTTCATTGGACAACCAATAAGGGACTCATCCCTGGGAGAAGCTAATTCTCCTTCTCCCAACTAGTCACTAATTGCTCATAGTTATTAAAGGCAAATGCACACACACACCTGTCAGCCAGTGACTGACACCATTCGTGGAGAACCATGGAAGGTAGGGGTGGTGGACCACAGGGAGGGCTACAGCAGCCGCAGGAAACTGTGATGAACTGACGTTTTGGGGAAAGGCACTTCTATGTTTCTAGAAATACAAAGACAAGATGGTCCCCACAAGTCAAATAGATGCAAGAAGTCAGTTCTCGGTCACAAACAGCCTCAACAACATTGTTCTATGAGGCCCTGGGCTGAGGAATGAGAATACAAGGTCTTGCCCTGAGTTTGGCTGTCTTCTGGGAGAAGGGTGGCATCAGGGTGAGTCAGGACTGATCCTGTATTTGACAGACAATGGAGTTCACAACAAAACCAGGCATCCGCCATTGCCTTATAGGGAGCTGTGTCTCCTCAAAGCCCTGCTTGTGGCTCAGAGTTCAGCGGTAAGCCCAGAACATTGCGGGGATGCCTGGCTTCATCTCCATCTCCAGTCTTCTGAAGCTCTCCTCACCTAAGTTCCTTCTCTGACAGTCCCGCTTTGATGGGACACTTTAGCTTTTTTCCTCTCTCTTTAGTACACACAGTGCTCCAATTTTAAGGTCACGGTGGCAGGACCTTGTCTTTTGTATTTTCTTATTTGCAAAGTTCAGCCTGCATGTGTGATGCCCTTCATCCACCATGAATGTTAATCAGTTTGGGCTTCAACCACAACAGACTTTGACCTGATAATGTCCAAATTCTGACAACTAGAATGCAAAGCCGTTGTCCCCGGCAGTCTATCATTTCCGCTAATTGCTCTAATATGCTGGCTCCTCTTTTTGATTGTGTGCCCTTTAGAAGAAAACCATTGATACATTAATTATAGCTTTCATCGGGAGGTTCCAGCATTTCTAAACACTTATTTGGACTTCATGCCAAACTGGGAATAATTGCCTATAAGAGGATCGTGCTGGGTTAGATACTGAGATGGGGTTTTCAGATATTCCACCTCTGGTATAAATAGCCCCATTGGCAGCCCAGGCACCTCATGGCTTTGTGCAGCTTGAACAAGTCCATTTTCTGCTCAGCGATAACACAGGCCAATAGAGGATGGTCTGAGAGGAAGTAACCTTCAAACTTGATGGTTTAGACAAATTTACTAGTCCAATGCTTCTCAACCTGTGGGTTGCAACCCCTCTGGGGGTCCCATATCAGATATCCTGCATGTCAGAAATTTACAATTCATAACAGTAACAAAATTACAGTTATGAAGTGGTAACAGAATAACTTGGCGATTGGGGGTCACCACACCATGAAGAATTTGTCTTTGAGGGTCACAGCATTAGGAAGGTTGAGAACCAACTTCTCTAGCCCAAGAGTGCAGAAGGTGAGAGGTAACGTCCTGTCTTAGAGATAGAGATGCTAGAGTATCCCAACCCCAGGGCCAAGATACAAGTCTTGTTTTTTTGTGCAATAAATTCTCAAAAGCTGTGTCTTGTCAGTGTTGGATGAGGGGCTGTTGTCTAGATTAGGTTAACCCATTTGGATTCTAGCAGGTAGTGCCTTGTTGGAGATGCTGTCCCTCAAAGTCTGGAGTGTGCTCCTGGGGTCTTTGTTGGATGTTCATCTTGAGGGCCCTGATAGTCACTGTCTTGCTTTGTGAGGAGTCCCTGCCTTTCCTTCTCTTCCCTTCCCTCCTGGCCTGTGGATATTTCTGCAGGTTCCATGAGGTAGCTACACTCTTCTCTTCTCTATGGTTTGTTACCTTCCCCTGTGAAACTACAGATAGAGAATTGCAAACTGAGCCCTTAGTTAGTGTTGTATTAAAAGGGGGATGTTGTCAAGAGATATTTCCATATTGTGTCCTTCTGGAATGTCACCACCAATCCAGCTGCTAAGGGATGGGAAGGCCTTCCAGAGCACTCTGACTTAGAGTCCTGGGTGCTGTAAGTTGTTTGAGATGTCCTTCCTGTTAGGAACACAGGACTGGAATGCAGGATGGATCCCTACCCCAACCTCCATGACTCAAAAGACCTTGATGGTGTCATCTGAATGGCCTTCACGTCTACCAACACACAATAGCATTTTAACATTTACACATTCCATAGTTAACAGACACTGGCTTCTATGCCGAAAGTACATTGCTGAGTACTGACTGTGTGCTCAGCATTAGATTAGGCTCTTTATATACCTGACTTAATTTAATCTTCATGACAGCTTTGGAGATTAAGTATGAGCACCACAGAAAGTAGTTTGCCTAAAATCATAGCTTTACTGAGGAAGCCCCTAAGCCTGGGCTCCTTTCTCTACTTCAAAGTGTTTCTCAGTCAACACACACGATCCAGGGAGTTCAACAGTGAGTGTAAAAATGTGGTGTGTGTGTGTGTGTGTGTGTGTGTGTGTGTGTGTGTGTGTACCTGTGTGTGCATTCACATGTGAGCAAGTTTGTGACTTTGTGCACACGTGAAAAAGACTCATGTTTTTATGTCAGGGAAGCGAGTTGCTTGTGCTTCCAAATGGCCCAGGGCAGAGTTTGTCCTCTTGCTTTGAGTCCTGGACCAGTCTTCCTTGGAAGAGATTACTCAAGTCATTTTCATTGTCTTCATTTTCTGTGTAAATGGGAACACTGGGATTTTCTTTTTCTCACTTGTTACAGGATAATGGAGCGCTGTGAATACCTGTCATTAATTATGCCGTTGATTTCTTATCCTATTGAGAATCCAACTTAGCATTTGATATTATAACGGTTTTGATTACTGGGTGCTGGGGAGGTGTGGCCCTGCATTAGTAATTTCTGTTCTCACTAAAGCTATATGTCTCTATCTCCTTGGTTTCCCCCAGGACCTCTGAGGTAAGAATTACTACCATCTCCCCAATTTCATAGCGTGGAAAAACTGAGAGGCAGATAAGTTACAGTATGTTTTGAGTCACCCAGAAGCTTCCAGAACTGGATCCTTGATTTGAAGACCCAACCTCCTCCCGATTCTGCATCAACATATTTGGTGGGCTCCCATCTCCCTCTTCTCTGCTCTGCACCAGTGGTGACCTTGTGGGCCAGAAGCCCTGGCTGGCCCTGCGTGTGCTCAGCTGGTGGCCAATGACTTTCAGGATCAGAGAAGGAGTAAATAGGGGCTCAGCAGGCCTGTGTTCTCCAGTCTTTCAATAAAACATGATCTTCCTGCAGGCAGCCCAGCAGAGTCCCCAGATTTCATTACATCGAGAACTCTCTCAGGGCTGTCCTCAGGAAGAGAAAGCTTCACTATGCCCAGAGGGTGGCACCATGGAGACATGGGGTGAGGAGTTACCACAGAGATGCAAAGTTGTTCCAGAGATGTGGTAAGGTGGGTGGACAGGTTCTTATCATACCCACGCCCACTCTGTCCCACTTATGCTTTCTCCATGTAAGCATGAACAGGTCTGATCATCTCCCTTTTATTAGTGATGGAACAGAGTCCCAGTGTCACTCAACAAGGTGGTGGCAGATCTGGGGTCTGTGTAAGTCTACTCTACACAAGGTATTAGTTTGCTATGTTAAATGACCAGACTTCTGAATGGACTTTTAATTTTGTTTAGAGGGATCTCCATCTTCTTCTGTTACCTTTAGTTCATGATTAATAATATATACATTCCTTTAGACTCACCATCATTGCTGGTAGGCTCTCTTACATTGCTATGGCATCTCCCTTTTATCCTAATTCAGCCCCTAGAGCTTCTCAGAATACATTTGTAGCACAAGCCCTCCCTTTTAGGGTGAGCACCTTTTCCTCATGCAGTGTGCTTGTAGGAAGCAGCCTAATTCCACCCTAAGCTTCTTACTGTGTGTGGTCTCCTGGATGCCTGTGTCATGGTGAATAAAGCCCAACTCTATGGGTGGAGTCTTATCAGGTCAGGGTGCACAGAGAGCTCTGTTGGGGCCTTGGGCTCCAGGGGAGGCAGTGTCTGGAGAGGACCCAACACATCATATATGGGTTCATTCCCTGGTAGCGCCCTCTGCTGCTCTTGGGGACATTATAGTCTTCTATCTGTGGCAAAGTTCTTGGGGAGCAGACAGGATGTTTTGCAATTGCCTCCTGTCTGCCCTGCCCCACGCCTCGGTGCCTCATCATGAGCCAAGAATATGTTCTGAACACCAATTATACATAAAGTGAAGACAGTAATTGTCCTCATAAAGATCTGCCTATGCTGGTTCACACTCTAGACTCTCCATACTCATCAGCTCACAGCCACCCAGGTCCCTCTGCAGGTGGAACAGTGGAAGTGGCCTTGACCCAAGTCTGGTGGCCCAGACTTTTACCAGGGCTAGGGTTTAGGGAAAATGGAAGATGCTGGAAACAAACACCAAAGAGAAGTTTTGAGGCACAGAGTTCAAAGTCAGTAGGAGGACCTTAAGAACAGACACTGAAGGTGGCGTTTGGGCCAGGGCCTGGGGACAGGGAATTTTAAAGAGAAGGAGCAAGAGTCAGAGGGACACAGAAGGGACATAGTTGCTGCTCAAAGCAGATGCTAGACTTCAAAGTCTGTCACTGTGTCCCCTGGTCTGGGCATGTAGGTCCACAGCATCTGCCTGAGGGTGGGTGCAATGGTTCAAGGTCATTTGCTGTGTTTTGTAGAAGGGGAAAGGCAGACATGCCAGAACAGTTGTGAAAGTAATAATCAGTACACTCAAAAGTAGATAGTGTCCCCTTTACTGCCCCTCAACCCCTGCCACTTGTCCTCAAAGACTGTGCCATCTGTCCAACCTGTACAGTGACCTGGAGCAGAATGAGCTGGCTGTCCCTTATGAGCGCCGAGCTGTCAGGAAGCTGTGGTTGGGGGTCAGCAGATGAACATGTCCTAGCTATGGGTTAGTTCACTGAATGCCATCCACTGCTGGCTCAATGGCGTGTGATGTGTGCTTATTATAAATATATATATATGTATTTTTTTTTTTTTTGCTTTTCAAAACAGGGTTTTTCTGTGTAGCCCTGGCTGTCCTGGAACTCACTCTGTAGACCAGGCTGGCCTTGAACTCAAAGATCCACCTGCCTCTGCCTCCCAAGTGCTGGGATTAAAGGCATGCGCCACCACTGCCAGGCTTTTTCTTTTTTTTAAATCCTATCTTTTTGTTGGATAACAAATTCTGGTGTTTCTCACCCTTTGCACCGTTGATGCTTTAGCCTGGAGAGAGTGTAGCTGTCACCTCAGCACAGACTGGTGCACACAGGAAATCAACAGAGAGTGTGGGATGGTTCTCAGGGCATCTTCATGAGACGGACCATCAGATGAACTCAATGGCTCCCATGTTGAAATGCTTCTGTAGTTTTGTTGCAGACGTTAAACCCGACTCGACTGTGACACCTCAGACACCTGACGATGGCTGGCCACTGACGGACGCTGCCTTGTGCGTTGTTTCCTGGCCTTAGCATTGCTCATTTTCCCTCCTTCATTCTCTTCTGGGTCTGTGGTGAACGTGTAGTCTGTGAGGCTTAGGGAGCCTCCAAATGTCCTTCTTGATCACTAGCTTCTGAAGAGGACCCAGGATCTGCAGGGAAAATGACACCCAGCCATTTTGGCCACGATTTTCTCTGGAGAATCCAGCCTGAAGGGTTTGGTCTCGGGAGTTTAACTTGGACTGTTATCTCTAAGCTGGAATTGCTTCCTTTAAAACTGGATGATGAAGTGTTTTTCACACAATATTTTTATTTGATTATTTGGGAATTTCACATCATGCACCCCTATCACATCCACGGCCAAGTCCTCCCAGGTCTGCCCCTGACCCTTGTTAATCGCACCCCCCCCCCAAAAGAAGAAGAGAAGCAAAGCAAAACAAACATACAAACAAAAACAATTCCAACTTGTATATTCACTAGAGCATGGTCAAACTCACAGTGGCCATGTTGGTGTTAGTGGTCTGTGCTGCCACAGAGGGACACCCTGGGGTCTGTGGTCCTGCTGCAGCTGGTGGTCATGTTGATGTCCATGGTCTATATTACCACTGAGGGCCAGGTGGATGTCTGTGGTTTGTGCTGCCACCTGGGGCTGTGTTAATATCCAAGAGCCAGGCTACCACCAGAGGCCACATTGGTGTTTGTGGCCCATAGTGCCCCAGAAGCCATGTTGATGTCCTTGGCCTATGCTGCCAATGAAAGTGATGATGGTGTCTGTAACCTGAGCTGTGGCAGTGGGCTTTGTTGATGTCTGTGGTCTGTACTGCCACTGGAGACCATGCTGAGGTCTGTGGCACATGCTACCGCCAGAAATCATGTGGAAGTCCACAATCCATGCTCCTGCTTACTGTAAATGGCAAGGAAGCTTCTTTTGCAGTGGGTGATGAAGTGTTTTGAGACTGAAGAGCCTTAATCCACATCTCTCTTTTCATGAGTCAACTGAGGTCCCAGGAGGAAGGATACTTGCTCAGCATCACACAGTGACTTGGAGATAGTGCTAGGCCTAGAATCTAGGCTCTGAATTCTGCCCTGTCTTGCCCTTCACACATGCTGTGTTAATTTCTGTGACCTTCTTCATCATGTGCAGTGTTGCCCTGAGATTATTTGTGCTAGCTCAGATTTCAACAGAGCATTTGTTCATTAAAGTATAAAACCCGGAAAAGTGAAGCACAGCATGCACTAATTTTAAATTGGTAGACAAATGTAATCATGTTGATTCATGCCATGCAAAAGTCAGTGATGGCTTACTATCACTTAATGACATGGGATTACAAATGCCCCACCCCTTATTTTAATATCTGTAATATAAAAACCTTAGTGATGTCATAGCCACTATCACTATTAAAATGACAATACATAAAATACACTGGTCCATGATGGCTGTGATGATGAGGTACTGGAGACAAAAATCAGGATTCTGTGTAGGCTAGGCTGATATCATATCATTGAACCATACATCTAGCTCCATCAATGGACTGTTTTTAAATAGTTACAAATTTACATTATTATTTTATTTCTCACTGAGTTTAAATTTCCATTTCCTTCCCTTTCAGAATTTAAATGAGCATAATATATTTCATATTTAAATGTATTTTGTTAACTACCCCGTCATACATACTTGTATCAAAATATGTACATAATTTGTAACGTAAAAACCAATTTTCCCTGTCTTATTAAGGCTCTTTTAATGTTATCATTGCTTTCTGTATTGGATTCCTATTATAATTATTTTTAATATGTAACTTATCAGAAAAAATACACATACTGTGAATGACTGTGCCTATTAAATATGAAACATAATTATGATTGGTACCATTGCCTCTGGAAGATGGGAAGGGGATTGAGGTTAGAGTACTAGGACATAGAGGCCTGTGGACAATAGTGATTGGAACGTTGGTCATATACTCTGGAGGCAAGACAAACTGGGAACATTTCAGATGGGGAAGGGGTATGTCTTTCTTTTGTAGAGAGAGTAAGGATGAGCATGGAAAGGAAGCTAGGAGATGATAGCCACATGGTGCCATTTCCACTCTGGGACATTTTGGGGAAGAATTTCAGGAAAAATATTTATAAGTTCAGAATTAAGAAATGGACATAATTGATTCCATTCCCCATGCCCTGGGTGCTCTGGAACTATCTGGTGTTTCTGTAGCTTTTCCTGTTGCCAACCATCAGGGTGAGGAAGCACATGGGTCCGTGCCCATCTTGGTCTTGCTGAACAGAGAGGTACCATATAGCCTGTGTTCATCTCTTTCTGTTTCCGGCTCCAATCCACCATTCTAATCTGAGCTGAGTCATCTTTATCCCATTCTGGGCACTTTTTACATTCACAGACTTTGCTGTGGAATATGTTAACATGCTTGATGATGGGATGTTCCCGAATGCCCAAATTACAAGTGCATGCCAGCACAAATGGCTTTATTATGTGGGTTCAGGGGACCAAAGTCATTTTTTCATGCTTGCATGGCATGTGCCTTACTGAATGAGCTCTCTTCCCGGCCCTGGTTCCTTTTTAAAGCCCGGAAACGGCTGGATTTTCAATCTCCGTGGGTTTTGAATAAAAGATTATGAACCTGTCGCAGATACAGTCTGGTTAGAGGAAGTGAGGTTTCAAAGCACAAATAACGGGGAGTGGAGTTAGAAGGAGGTGGACTGTGTCTGGTTTGGTGGAACCCTTAATATGGTTCCAGGATAAGGTTCCTGAGCCGAAATGCAATCCAAGCCACAGACAGCCTGAGTGACAGAAGAAAGCTAGACTTCTGGATAATTCAAAGACGATGCTACCAAGGCCCAGACAGGAGAGTTTGCCTGAAGTCACACATCCAGTTACAATTGCAGCTAGACATGGCCGCTAGAGCGTGAGTGACATGGACACATGCGCAAACGCACACATGCGTGCACGCTGCGAATAAACAAGTCTCTGGTCTCTTTTTTTGTTTGTTACTGTTTGTTTGTGTTGCCCTCTGTCAGCCTCCTAGGTTCCTGCTGGGCTGCCCAGTGTTGTTGCATTGTCAACTTCTTTCCGAGCCCCCCCCACCCCCCATGTTCCCTAGGCTGAAGGCAGGGGTGCATGACTGGCCGGTAGTCCCCATGATAGAGGCAGCAGGCATAGTAGTCTCCATCACCTGACGTCAGTCCCCAAAACGCTCATGGATCTGTCGAACTCTTCTGGCTGCTCCTCACCGTTACGACTAGCAATTCAGTGCCACTTGAGAGAGAGAGAGAAAAAAGACTGTGAGTTTCTTGTTTTAGATGAACAAGCTTGTGATGCTGACATCCGAGGAGGAAGGTTGGTACCCTCACATTTCAATAAAAATCCCCTCCTTCCCTTGTCACAGCACAGCGGGCCACATCTGGGGCTCAGGGCCTTGGAGTCGAAAGCTCCTGAGCACTGGCTGGGGCACAGAGAATCTCTGGCTGTTGGAGATGTGAGGGAACCAGCAGGAAAGGCCCAAGGAAGACAATGACAAAGGATAGAGGCGCAGTCTACACAGAAGAGCCCAGGCACGTGGGAGGCTGGCAGGGGGGAGCATTGATGGCTCTGTAGGTGGCTGAACTTGGGAACTGGTAAAATCTGAGCTCTTGGCAAGTGGATGGCCACTCTGAGCTGTGGTGTGTTGCCTCCTCTTTACCTGCAAAAGCCTCTGCACCTGGTCCACTCCCCTACTGGAGATTCGGCCCACATGGTTTCTCAGTCTAGCCCCAGCTCTGGGTGTTGGGCTTGGGATTCTCTCCTCTGTGAACTGTAGGATCACCTTTATCTGCCTGTCTGTCTATCTATCTATCTATCTATCTATCTATCTATCTATCTATCTATCTATC
>CABHPR010157881.1:0-24496 GCA_902168415.1 Peromyscus melanophrys | reverse complement strand
TCTATCTATCTCTATCTATCTATCTATCTATCTATCTATCTATCTATCTATCTATCATCTATCTATCATCTATCTATTTATCTTATGCCACACTTTTTCCAGTGTGTTCCATACTCACCTGCAACCAATCCAGGCAATGGGCTCGTGGAGGAAGGTGAAATTGCTTATCCAACTAAATCTTAATGAGCAGTCCAGTCCCTAAACAGTGTGGGGCTGAGGTTCCCTGTGAACAGGAGATCTCAGCAGGGCAAGGAATGGAGGCTGATGAGCTGTGTGTTAGCCAGCTCCCACTGTCACAAAGTACCCGAGGGAAACAAGTTAGAAGGAGGAGAGGACGTTCATTCTCGCACGGGTTTCAGTCCATCTTGGCTGGAAAATCTGCTCACTTCATGGTAGCCGGAAGCCGGGGGTGGTGGTGGTGGTGGTGAGGGGAAGCCCCCATGTCCCCTACAAAGACACACCCCTTCTAACTAGTATTCACTTTCTGAAGCGCTGCCACTTGCCACCAACACCACGGATGAGTGAACAAGCCTTTAGCACACGGCCTCTGGGGGTCTTTCCTCCCCCTCTCTCTTCCTCCCTCCTTTCCTCTCTTCTCCTCTCCATCCTTCTATTCCTCTCTCCCCTCCTCTCCATGTTCATGTATGCTTCCTCTCCTCTCCTCCCATCTCCTCTCCTCTCCTTTCCTCCCCTCCCCTCCCATATGTTCCTCTCCCCCTCCCCTCCCCTTCTCTCTCCTATTCTCTCACCATCTTCCACGTCCTCCTGTCCCTATCCACCCCTTTCATCCCCTCTTTGATCTTCCCTCCTCTGTCCCCCTTCCATACCCTCCCCTTCCCTCTCCTTTTCTGTCTTCCCTCACCTACTGTCCCTTCTCCTGCCCCCTCCCTTCTCCCCTCCTTCTCTCTCTCCTCTTCCTTATTTCCCCCCCGAAATAAGGCTTATTTGACTTAAACCACACAGCATCCAGCAAGAGCCCCCTTAGCTGTGCCACCGCAGGCTGAGAAGTAGAAAGAGGACCAAGCACGGACAGAAAACGCCCCTGCGTGGGAGGATGCAGGAGTCATCTGGGGGCGCTAAATATACTTTCAAACAACCCATCCTTACAGGAGCTTCTTCGGCCCCAGAGATTGGCCACTCCTTTGGGGGATATTTCAGATCCAAACGAGAATACAGTGCTTGGAGGAGGCTTGTTTCGGAAATCAGGAGAGAGCCGTCTTGTTGGAACCCAATGGCAAGTCAGAAGGAGACATAGCCCGGTCACTTGGTGACTGTGTCTGGCTGTTGAGCTGAGTCACCCTCCGTCTGATCTTGTGGGGACAGGAGTTTGTGCTTGACTTGGGACCAAGGCCGCCGGTGGTCCTTAGCAATGGGAAGAGGAGCCAGTGATGTGCAAAGCAGAGCTTGATGCCATCCCCTTCTTAGTGTCACAGTGGAGCACTTCTGTCCCTGGAGAGTAGGTCTGGGGTCTGGCTGGAACACTTACAAGGCTCCGGTGCAGAGCTGGTCATTAATTAAGCCCCATTGTTCCACTCTCACACTGTTAGGGAGAGAAACTGTTTCCCCCCTTGCCTGAACCCACTCAGACTCTCTTCTGTACAATTAGCTAAAATAAAAACCACTTTCAGCATTAAACTGGTGAAAGTGAGTATAATTAAAAATAGACTCTCTTCCCGTTTCCACATCACAACATTTCTTGTGGTTCCAGAAAGGAATTTTTCTTTCTGTCTTCCTTTAAATTATCCTCATTATAAGCATTGCAGGAGCCTGAAGAGCAAAGGAACGTTCAGGGTGTGTTGGACTTAAGTGACATCCCTTTAAATTCCATAACTACGCATATGCAGTGGTTACGACGTCTTGTAGATGCATTGTGAGAGTTTTAAAAGTATCTTTTTTCAAGTTTTAGGATTTGTGTGAATTTCAGCAAGACATTTCAGTTGAGTTTTTAGCCCATTCAAATTAAGCCTGGAGATCTAAAATAAACATTAGCTGTAAAAATATCCCAAACTGAGCTTCATCAAAGATGCAGAGATCTGGGAGGAATGGTACCCTAACAATGAAAAAAAGCTGGGACTAATTCAAATCCATAACTGTCTCTGAAGCCATCAGAGGCCGCCGAAATGGGAACGAGAGGAAAACCCATGGAGAGTCAGTGCCTGCCGGCCGGAGAAACAAACCTATGCTCACTCAGGCAGACACTTGTGGGTGGGAGGGGTTCAGCTAGAAGCCCTAGTAAACTGGTGGAGGTTGAGTGTGGGCTGATGGGACAGAAAGAAGCCCCTGGAGTTGCTGAAAGGCTTTTTGTGTAGATTCCCTGAGCCCTGTGGGTACAGATCCGATGAGGAGATGGTATTGGTGCTGAAGGGCAAAATACTTCTGTCTCTCTCCCCTCTCCACTGCAGATCAGTGCAGATCTGAGAGGCTGTGCACTGGCATCTGTCACCACAGCACAGGTGACGTTCCCTGCTGTAGCTGGAGGAAGGGAGTGTGGAGGGAGGCTGTCCTTGAGGATAGGAGGAACATGCGCCATCCTAAGAAAGAGTGTTAGGGGTCCTAGGCTCCTATGCAGACAGAAAGGAAGGATTCTAATTATATTACAGTGTCTGCCATGACGTCATGAAACAGGCTTTGGAATTCAGCAAGCAGCGGAATTCAGCAAGCTTGTCGGACAGCATTTTGCCTGGCTTTTAGAAAAGACAGGACAAATGACCTCTCACTGTAACTTTGAGGGGGGTAAATCCAGTTCTCACGGGGAATGTGTATACTAGGGTTAAGCAAATAGGTACGTGAGATAGCTAATCTTGGTTGTCAATTTGACAATACCTGGGAAGAGGGAATCTCAGCTGAAGAATTGTCTCTATCAGACTGGCCTGCGGGCATGTCTGTGGGGACAGTGACTGCGAGTTGATGTGGGAGGGCCCAGCTCACTGTGGGCGGTACCTCCTGTAAGCAGGTGGGCCTTGACTCTATAAAATGGGTAGAGAAATGTGAGTCTGGAAGCAAGCGAGTAAGCAGCATTCCTCTGTAGTCTCTGCTTGAATTTCCACCTCAAGTTCCTACCTCGGTTTCCATAGATGAGGAGCCTGGGAGTCAAATGAGCTTGTTCTTCTCCCAAGTTGCTCTTGGTTAAGTGTTCTGTCACAACAGAGAAGCAAACAGGGGCAGGACTCCTCAACTGTGAATCATGGGGGAAGAGCTTCTCTCTGCTAGAGAAAGAAGATAGACAAAAGCATGGAGACTGGAAGGACTGGACTAGGAGATTGCAATCTCAGCGTCTGTTTGTTTTGATAAGTGGCTATGTGTGTGCATGTAAATGTGTACGGCTACATAGATGCAGAAATGCAGGTGCCCGTGGTAAAGAAAATCGTCCTGGAACCTGTTGAAATGGCCAGAAGACTTTGAGACTACTATGCACTGGAAATTATTAACAGGGATGTGTGTTCTTCCTGAACAAATCTAAGAAGGTTCACAGGGTTTAAGTGTCACAAGGGCGGAGGGGCAAGTGGATCAGACGTCAAGGATGAGCTGTCCTCAAGGGTAGGGTAGCGTAGGCTTTGCTAAGCCTGGGGCCCTGGTCTAGAGGAGGGCTCAAAGGAGGCTGGCTTGCATTTGGTTCAGGAGATTGTTAGTACAGGTGAGACTTGAGGATACCCTTCACCCAAGCAAAATAAGCCAGGCAGAGAACGGCAAACAATACAATCTCCCAAATACGATAAATAGATTCCAGAAACTTGTGGTATCTAATGGCTGAAGTGTGAATGGATGGGAAAAGAGAGATATGGCCAAATATAAACTCTCAGTTGTAGGATGAATATGTTTTATGTTTGGGGGGGTATCAGTTATGGTAGCATGACTGTGGGTAGGATACTGTGTCATGAATGTCAAATTTACCAATTTATCACTTAACGCTCCTACCACACGCACACAGAGGTGACCTGTGAGGCAGTGGATGTGTTTACGAACTTCATCATGGCAGTGATTTCATCATGATGGGCATCCTAACTACATACATTTTTATTTATCAGTTTATCAGGAGATAGCCTTCACCTCCACTCCCACTGCGTCACGCTCATCTCAGTGTCCCTGAGCCTACGTCTCCCTCTGAGAAGGTCTTGCTCTATGAACTACTACAGAGTTTGCAAGGACTCAGGCTTTGGGGTGGAGTGTCTGTGGTTTGCTGGGGGAGCCATGCTGGCAAAGCCATTTCGAAGCTGCAGGGTCTCTGTAACGGTATCAAAATCACATGTTTTAGAGTCTCTCCATGAGGACTTCCTGAGCTAACGCAGATGATACAGTGCAAGTCGAAGTCAGTCTCAGAATGGACTTTCACGATAAAGCACACATTTTCTTCCCTAGCATCTTGGTTAGTTTTGTTTTGTTTTTCAACTTGACACAAGATGGAGTCATCTGGAAAGAGGAGCCTCAATTGAGAAAATGCCTCCATCACATTGTCCTGGAGGAAAGCCTATGGGAGCATTTTCTCATTACTGATTGCTATGAGAGGTCTCCGCCCACTGTAGGTGATGCTATCCTTGGGCAGGTGGTCCTGGATTGTATAACAAAGCAGGCTGAGCCAGCCATGAGGAACAAGCCAAGTAAGAAGCACTCCTCCATGGCCTCTGCATCAGCTCTTGCCTCCACGTAGGTTCCTGCCTCAAGTTCCTCCCCTGATTGCTCTTCATGATTGGTAGTGACAGGGATGTGTAAGATGAAATAAACCCTTTCCTTTCCAAGTTGCCTGTGGTCATGATCTTTATCATAGCCGTAGAGATCTATGTAGGATACCTCATCTTGAAGGGATGAAAAAAAAAAAACCCTTGTGTGTGAAGCCCATCCATGGAAGGGGGTGTGGTTCAAGACCTTGTATTCCAAGTTGGGAAAGGCATTTCTGAGTGGAGAGGGATGAGGGAGGTAGCTGCGCATGGTTTCAGACAACAAAATTAAATCTATCCAGGCCATTTCAATTGCATCGTGTCCACCTTGCCACTGGGGGGTTGGAAATTATGCACAAAGTATGCAGAATGGCCTTCCTCTCTGCTTCTCGGTGCTGTGCTCAGACATCGACATTAGTGTCTCTCACACCCTGGGAGTGCTTTATTTTCTCAATCACTGCTTGTTGGTCTATGAGCTCAGGATCATAACATATGGTATTTTTAGCTCCCAAAACAGGGCTCAACAAAATGTTGGCAGTCAATTAGAACTCCCTGGATTGATTTGTCTAATTGGAATGCTCCAGGAATTTTGGAAAACACATGATTGAGATCCTGATATTTACTTTGGGAGAAGATAATATTTAGAAATTGATCAGTCTTTGCTAATTGTGCAGAATAGGCCCTTTCCTTTGAAATCTGATTTCGATACATGGTCCCTCAGGGAGCTCCTATTAGCATATGACATTTCATTGCTGTGTGTCAGCCTTTTCCCAGTTATGCCTTGGCGTTAGCAAATCCATTTGTGTTTCGTTCTAAATAGAAGGCTCCATGCTTAAAGCATTGTTTCTGCGTGGGGAAGATCAAACTATCCTCCAGTGAAAGGTGACTGCAGGATTGGACAGAAGTGTGGAAGATAACATGCTGGCTAATCTCATGTTAATTTGATCCAGGCTAGAGTCATCTGAGAGGAGGGAATCTCAACTGAGAAAATGCCTCCATAAGATTGGTCTGTACGCTAGACTGTAGAGAAGTTTCTTAATTAGTGATTGATGTGGGAGGGCCCAGCCCATTGTGGGTGGGGCCACCACTGGAAAAGGTGGTCCTGGGTTCTGTAAGAAAGCAGTCTGAGTAAGTCATGGGGAGCAAGCCAGTAAGCAGCAGCCCTCCATGGCCTCTGCATCAGCTCCTGCCTCCAGGTAACTGCCTCAAGTACCTCCTCTGCCCTTCATGATGGACTATGAATGTGGTATGTAAGCCAAGTAAACCCTTTCCTCCCCAGCTTGCTTTTGGTCACGGTGTTTTGTCATAGTAATAGACACCCTAACTAAGACAAGTTGGTATCAGCGTAGTGGAGTATTGCTGTGACAGGCCCGACTATGATTTTGGGAGGATCCTGGAATGACTTTGGAACTTTGGGCTAGAAGAGCCTGTGGTTATCTGGTCAGCTGGAGCTGAAGATTCAGCTGTGATTAACAAGATAGCAGGAATACTCAAGTAAAACCTTTGCTTTGCTGGGGTAATGGATGCTGGTCAGCTGGGGCTGAAGAATCAGCTGTGACTGTGAAGAGATTGGGAAGTGTTTCCTCAGGGTGAGCGCAAAGAAGCTGTGTTCCAGAGGCAGCCAAGGCTGTACCTCGTGCTGGCAGCCAAAGTTGGTAATGTGTAAGAGTCATCCAGGTGGTACTGGTTTTGAAAGCATGAAGAGGTCATGGAGAACAGCTGAGGTTTGGCACTATGAGGGGCCAGGAGAGGCCATTGGTGAAGGTGCAGCCAGAGAAGCAGTGGAAGCTGCAGGATTCATGGGGTGATGGAGAAAATTGAGGCTTTCCACCATGAAGAGAGACCAGGAGAGGCTACTGGCGAAAGTTCAGCCCAGTTGCTGCAGAAGACCCCAGCTTTGTGGAGATGCCAGGACCATGGGATGACCTCCAAGAACAGCAGCAGCTGTGGAGTGGAGTCACCTGGAGCCTAGAAGGCAAGCTGTATGTGCTGCAGAGGGCAGAGCTGGACAAGTGACCCAAGCCCCTTGGAGGAGCCCAGATGATCGTGAGTGAATCCCAGTCATTGGGCATTGAGTTATTTACATTGTTGGAGGTTGCATGGCTCAGATTGTGATTGTGCCCTGGTTCTTCCCTCTTGAAGTGAGAAACTATTTAGCTTACTTTTATTTAAATTTTATAGGAGCCTAAAATTGAGAAGCTTTGAATTTTTAAGAGATATTAGATTTTAAAAGAGACTTTAGATTTTTGCAGAGACTGAACTTTTAAAATGTTTGAATTAGTAAAAACTATGGGATTTTTAAGTTTGCAATATGCTTTCTTTTTGTGATATTTTAAAATCTGAGATCATGGAGATGAGCCATAAAGGGAAAGGTTATCTCTTAAAAAGTGTCCTGTGTTAAGTTGACAAGGGGTCAAGTTGCTAGCTAATTTTATGTCAACTTTTATGACACAGACTAGAGTCATCTGAGAGGAGGGAACCCTAGAAAACACCCCCATAAGACTGGGTTGTAGGCAAGTCTATGGGGCATTTTCTTAATTCGTGATTGATGGGGGAGGGCTTAGCTCACTGTGGGTGGTGTCATCCCTGGACAGGTGGTCCTGGATTCTATAAGAAAGCGGGTGAGCAAGCCATGGGGAGCAAGCCAGTAAGCAGCACCCCTCCATGGCCTCAGCGTCAACTTCTGCCTCCAGGTTCCTGCCCTGTTTGAGTTCCTGTTCCGACTTCCTTTAGTGGTGGACTGCATACGGAAGCATACGCCAAATAAACCCTTTCCTCCTGAACGTGCATTTGGTCATGGTGTTTCATCATAGAATAGTAACCCTTACAAAGACAGATATCTATCTCAAAGGATACAGATGGCCGTGCCCATTGTGCAGATGAGAAAACTGAGTAGTAAGTGCATGACTGGCCGGCCTCTATGTGAGAACAAATCCTCTGAGTCTCACTCAGAGGTTCTTCCTGTCTTCCCTTGGCCACAGGAGGAAATAACCCCACTCTTCTAGGTCTCTGTGGAGCCCCTTGTCAGCTTGCTATACTGCGGCTTGCCTTTATTTTTTTCTGACTCATGGAAAGGCTCATTAATACAGCCTCGCTGTTATTCTTCGGAATGTGCAACGTCAATAGGCTTGAATGTAGCTGAAATAATTGGACTGTGGGGGTTCTGGGTTGGGAGTTTATTGTGAAGTCAGCTGTCGCTGGCTCTTCATCAGCTGGAGGGAACTCAGCCGTGCACAGAACTGCCCCTCCCCCGCCCCCGCCCCGTGCAGCGTCGGCGTTAACAGGTGGTCAGGCTGAGTTTTGTCATCTGGAATCTCGATAATGAGGAACACAACTTCTTCCGGGTCAGCACAACC
The DNA here is from genome assembly GCA_902168415.1 of Peromyscus melanophrys. Lineage (NCBI taxonomy): Eukaryota > Metazoa > Chordata > Mammalia > Rodentia > Cricetidae > Peromyscus > Peromyscus melanophrys. Next base: position 16,488 of record CABHPR010157881.1, on the reverse strand, counting down.
GGGGACTTGTTTGATGTCTATGTCGTAGCCGAGGCTTTCTTCCTCTCCTCAGCCTAAGCCCTCGGTGAGGGTTAATCTTGACGGTCAGCTTGCCAGGCTCTAGAACCTCCTAGGAGACAGACCTTTCACTGTCTCTCTGAGGAATTTTCCGGATTGGGTTCATTGAGATGGGAAGACCCATCCCAAAGGTGAGTGGCCCCGTCACGTGGGCTGAGGTCCTGCTCTGAACAGGAAGTAGAAAGAAAGATGAGTGATTGTCTTTCTCTACTTTGTGGTTACAGGTGCTCTACAATTACAGTGGGATTGATGTCTTGGCTTCCCCGCCATGATAGGTTGCATCCTAAAACAGCCTTCTGAAACCTTCCTTAAGTTGCTTTTATTAGGTATTTATCATAAAAGTTAAAAAAAAACCTAACATATATTTATTATAAAAAAATTCGCATATTACCAAAATTTTTACTGAAAGGATTTCATTCAGTCAACCTACTTTCATTGTTTCTTTGCTCTATAGCAGGAACCAGTCACTACTTGTGGATAAAAAGGTAGAGGAGGAGTCCTGTCTGATTAGGTCAAGTTTACAGATAATACATAGAGGCAGACACGACACTGTAGGGCTTTTGAAAACCCAGGGAGCCCTGGCAGCCCAGCATGGGGTAGAGTGGGAAGGCACTGTCCAGCTGAGACAGTTGAGCTGACTGTGGAAGACTTGGCTGGCCAGTAGAGGGCTGCCAGGCCCTGGCTGAGCCAGATTTAGAATCTGGGTTTCCATAGTTCCTGGGGATTTTTAAGTCTTTTACATTTCCCTGGGGGTCTAGCAGAAATCCTGGTGTGAATAAGAGCTTGAGGCAGGGCGTTGGGACTCAGGAGAGACTTGTGTCTCGTCTCTGCAGGCCAAGGGGAGCTATTGATGAGCTTTTAGCAGAGTTTGACATGGCAGAAATCTGGGTCTGTGCAGCTGTGCAGCTGGAGGAGGCAGAATTCTGAGAGAATGCTTCCCATGATAGACAAAAAAGCAGGGCTGGAGTCAGCCATAGACACTGGTGTCCAAGAAAACATCTTTGGCAGGTTGAGAGTAGGATCAAGAGCCCGATTGTCAGATATGCAGGAGCCCAAGACACAAGGATGTCCTGCCCTGGTTTTTGCTGCCCACCGATTGTGTGGTGTCGGAAAGGGCACTTGTTTTTTGGGAGCCTCGGCTTCTTTGTCAAAGTAGACTGCTGACCCTCCTTAAGTGTCTTCACAAGTTACTGAGATCAGTGTGACAAACCCAGGATGGAAGATGTGTAAAGAGCAGGACCCTGAGAGACAGGATTTGCTATCATACTTTAAAGTAGAGGTTGGCAGGCTAGGGTCCAGAGACTACATGCAGCTGTGGCCTGTTTTTGTAAACCAACAGCCACGCTTCTTTGTGCATGCATTGCCCATAGCCGCCTTCCTCCTGCAGTGATGGAATTGATTCACCAGATACCCCGCAGTCCTCCAAGTCTGAAATACTATCCAGCCTTTTAAGGCTCAAGACTACTTTCTGATTTAAGTCATGGATGATGCCAAATTTAATTATTACTTGGTGGAGGAAGATTCCAGAATATCCTTCATTATGCTCAACCCCTGCTGTGCAGGAGTCAGGGCACCTTTATGTATCTGGCTTCCCTTAGCCCTGGGTTGGAAGGGGTCTCTCATAAGGAAAGACCCAGTGGCTTTGGAACCCTGCCATGCTCATCCCCTGTGCAGAATTCCCGGGGACTTGGAATCTGGGTCTTGCTTCTTCAGAAGGAATGCAAACAGGCACACAGCCAGAGGGGCTTGCTTTGAAACACTCAGACATTTTGCTCCTTTTTTTTTCCCCCTCTCTTCTTAGCTGGTAGTAATTTTAACCTCATTGTTGGTCATTTCCCTCACTTCCCAATTTCCTGGAGTAATTTTGTTTCTCCCAGCAATTTTCTTCTCTCTATTCCAATTAACAACCTGTGTAATAATAAATGGAAACTAAACTAAATTATGGTCATTATTGCCCCAGAATTCATCTCCAGCCAGCAGTGACATTGTCATTTCTTTGGTTCCAATCTCTTGGCATTTTCTAGCCTCCAAGGATAGCAATTACACATTTATAGTCAGAAAAGAGCAGAGGGGAAGGCCACCGCCTCCCAGGTTCACCTCTTTCCCCTCCGTTCCTCTTCCTACAAAGGAAACCAATTTGGACTAAGTTTTTATGTGAAGCCTCCAGCAGTCTCCAGCTCCAGAAATATCAGGAAGATTTAGACGTGGCGTGTGCTATTAAATACTGTCTGTGTTTAAAGCAAATAGTGAAACGTGAAGCCCAGGCACAAATCACATTTATTTCTCTCCTCATCTTGCCTCACTGAAATAAAGCCTGCTCCAAAGTCAGCAGTGGAATGCACTCTGGAGCCTAGAGATGCCCTTACTGTTCTAGGTCTTATTTCCATTTTCAGAGGAGGGAGAAAAAAAGAGCTTGGTGCTGGCAGAGCCCATCAAAGTGAGACAGTATGTGGGTCTCACTGTGTAGCATCCCAGATGTGGCTGCACTGTTACTGAGTCACGTAGAAACTCCCACTGAACAACTGGAGTCAGGGGAAGGAGTCTTCCCCTTTGCTCAGGACGAATTTATTCTTTCACCTGCTGTGCAGACAGAGAACACTTAAGTTCTGTCCTGAGTGAACTCTAGCTCTGAGTATCTCGGCTGCATGTGGTCAGCTAGGCTGTTTCAGCCTCTGACCGACTTTACTCACAGGGAGGGGTACACGCAACCTTCGGTTGGGGTCTCGCCTCATTTGAACAGCTGCTATCTCCCTTGGAGACTGGCCGCTTCCATGGCCCAATTGCTGGTATTTCTAAGCATGGTAGTGCGAAAAGCCAAGGATGCAGGAATGCGTGTGACCCAGCCAAATGCTCCAGCGTCCCAGTCTTTGTCCTGATCCCTGTCCTGCCTAATGGCACTTCTCCTCATCCTTGCTGATGCTGGATGGACCCTAGATGTCCCCTTACACCTACTCTCTTCTTTGATTCCTAAGGTCACAGAACCCCCTACCATGGAGACTAAGCTCTCCTCCTTTTCATTCATGCCTCTCTGTTCTCAGCCAGGCCTGACCTTCCCTCAGGTGGGATTACCTGAGGCCAAGGGCCATGAGCTCTGCTCTCTGTTTGGAGACAACAGGTGGCTCAGTCAGGCTCAACCAGAGGACTGAGAATCCTGGAATAAGGAAGCTGGCCTTATGCAAGGGGAAACTCCTGTTAGAGAATTGCAGGTAGGGGCTGACAACAGCAAAGTTAGGCTTTGGTCCATGCAACTTCACAGTGCTTCCAAGGTTAGATTGGGGAGCCAATGAAAGCAAATGGAGGAAGCAAACAAAGGCTTTAAGACATCCAAGTATGACCCCGAGTTTACTCTTCAGGGTGGTAGGTACCTCACCCACCAAAGGGCTTGGGCACCATGGGCTGGGACCTAAAATCTGCTGTCAAAGGGTGACTTGGGGCAACAGCAAGAGCCAGGATAAGGGAAGTCTGAGGGTGGGTTTCAACAGGCTATTGGATCACCACCTGAGGCCTCCCCGATTAGTTTGCAAGAGTTTGCCATTGCTAAGCCTACTATTACTTACTCAGTAGTAGTACAAGACCACCCCGGGTGTTTTTCCCAGTCAGATTTCCTCTGCTTCCTTCTCCAAAGCTCTGGATATTTATTCTACCCTCTCAAGAGTGGGGATGAGTCATGTGCATCTAATTCCATATGCACATGCTTAAAACTCTCCAAAGCCCCAAGGGAATCAGAGCCCCCCCCCCTTTATGAACTGACTCAGGCTGTGAGGGACGGGGTGGCGGGAGGTGGAAATCATGGTAACTTTTGAGCCTATTTTCCCACCTCTATCAATGTGTTCCTTGTTGGATGGTGGCAAGAATCAGATGAGATTGTGTTTCACACTTGACAGTAGCACAGCCATGCTGGCAATGAGTATGATTGCACAGCACGGGTGGAGGTGGGGGAAGTTGAGAGAGAAAGAGAGAGAGAGAGAGAGAGAGAGAGAGAGAGAGAGAGAGAGAGAGACAGACAGACAGACAGAGGAGAGGAGAGGGTGTTCCTTTGCTTATTAGCATCCTCCTCCTTGAGGGAACTCCAAGCCCTATGGGACTTCTAGAAACACTTGAGAAGGGTCAGTGCAAGCTCATCCCTCCCTGAGTCTACCTTTCTCTCAGTCTCCTCTCTCAGGGGATCTGCCTGAGACAGAGAAGATGGATCACCCACTTGAAGACTCATCAGTCACATCACCACCTGCCTGACCTGTGACAAGATTTAAGATGTCACCCACTTTGTTTCTCATGAAGTGCAGGCACACCTCCTCACCTGTCACCTTTACCAGAGCTTGGAGTAGGGATGGGGAAAGAAGGCAGGTGCCAGGGAATCACCAGCCTCCAGGGATGCCCTGTGAGCTCTCACAACCTCCAGGGCTTATGCAGGGTTTCTCAACCCGTGGGTCAAGACTCCTTTCGGGGGGGGGGGGCATGTCAAATGACGCTTTCACAGGGGTCACCTAAGACCATTGGAAAACACGGATATTTACATTATAATTTCTAATAATAGCAAGATTACAGTTGGGAAGTAGCAATGAAAATAATTTTATGGCTGGGGGTCACTGCACCATTAACAGTATTACAAGGTTCACAGCATTAGGAAGGTGGAGAACCACTGAGCTAGAGGAAGACTTGCTTTGCAGCAGAGCCTGGGTTATTCCACCACCCACCGCTCAGAAGAGGCCAGTGGGTGTAAAGGGCTAAAGAGAGTCCTCTGGGCTTCACTGGACTCATGTAAAGTCCCAGCTTCCTGGAAACCCTTCTATCGCATTCTCTTGAAATGCTTATCTGAAAGATCCTGGCCTGTGCATAGACTACTGAGCAGTCTTCACCCCTCACCCTCCTGGGCTCCTGGGATAGGATTTGAAGTAATGAGCCTTTGAATTTCCAGAAACCCTAAATCTTTTTTGACCCACACAGATTAGCCTGTGAAAAATTGCTTGTAACTATTTCTTTCAATTCTTCCCTGGCTCACATCTTTGGGGATGCTGGGTCATAGTTTCTTGGATGACTAGAAGTAGAGGCCTGGCCTCAGTAGTTACCTCTCCTTGTTTACTCAGCCCCAACTGCAGTGGGATGGGTAGCCATCATCAGAGTGTTGATTTGATGATCTTCATTTTACAGATTAGGAAACAAAATTTCTCCTTAAATTTTAAAACTTTATTTAATGTGTGTGCACATGGGTGTGCTTGGAGACAAGTGCCTTTACCCACTTAGACAGCATTGCATCCTGGGAAACTAAATCTTAAGCTTAAGTAAGTAGTATGAAAAGACACTAGTCTAATAAGAGTCAGAAACTGTGGGAAAATTTAGGTCTTCTTGCTCCCATGATGCCTATAGTCACACAAGATCAGTTGCTGCTTCAGATGTCCATTTCTAGGGTGTTTCATGGGCTCAGGATCATTTCTAGAGCCAGAGTAGAGGGATTTACCATGAGGTCAAGGAAGTTGAGTTGCAGAGTGAGTCCTCAGCACTTGTTCACAGGACCTGGTCTTTCAGTTGACTTTGCCTAAGGAAGCTCTGAGCTCCTGAATGTGTAACTGGTGAAGAACAGGCGCTCTTTACAATCTCATATCCTCATGTTCTTCATAGATCAGGCAAGTGGGGTGGTTGTGGACCTTCTGAGACCGGCCAAAGGAGACTTCATGTGGAGATACTTGCTTGATTGCAATGGGATTTTGCATCATAGACTTGGATACTTTGGACAGGTGTTATTCAGCTACTGTTTGATGGTCTGGGGATGGAAGGATTTTCAGAAACTCGCTGTGATGGTTTGAGAGAGATGGCTTGCATAAATTCATATATTTGAATACTTGGTCTCCAGCTGATAGAACTGTTTGGGAAGGATTCTGGAGGTGTGGCCTTGTTGGAGGAGGTGTGTCCCTGGAGGTGGGCTTTGAGGTTTTAAAAGCCTATGGCATTCTCAGTCTCTCCCTCTCTGTCTCCATTGCTCTCTGTCACCTCTGTGCCTCTATCTTCCTCTGTCTCTGTCTCTCTGCCTTGTTGTGGATGTAACTGCTCAGCTATGGCTCCAGTGCCATGCCTACTTGCCTGTTGCTGTGTTCCCATGTACTCTAAACTTCTAGAACCTTAAGTCGCTATCTTACTTTTAAATTGCTAAATTGTGGTGAAAAGACACCATGGCCAAGGCAACTTATAGAAGAAAAAGTTTATTAGAGGTAAGGACTCTCATCTTGATTTATAGGCATGAGGGAGGGAGGGAGGGAGAAAGAGAGAGAGAGACAGAGACAGAGACAGAGAGAGAGACTAGAAATGGCATGGGCTTTTGAAACAGCTAAGCCTGCCCCCCCCCCCCCCAGTGACATACATACCTATGGTCCGAGATCACACATTACTCCAAGGAGTCTCATAGCACCAGACATGAAGAGCTAGTCTGTGGATATATCTTTCAATCATGAGCGATTCATGATTTCAATGAGATGCTTGCTTCTCAGCCGATAAAACAAAAGGAATTTTCTCTACTTAAGAAAAATAGCTGATGCCATTCGCATACCAATCAAAGCTGTTCGCCACACTTTGGTTGCTTTATGAGAACCATGTGCAGTGGGAAATTTCAGAAGCTTAAGCTTCTGTGTAGATGGAAGCCAAAGCTGGGCCCAAGCCACAGTCCTACAATTTGGCAGTGCATCTGAGTATAGATCCACATGGTTTCACCATCACAAATATCACTATTTATTTATTTATTTATTTATTTATTTATTTATTTATTTATTTATTTATTTTGGTTTTTTGAGACAGGGTTTCTCTGTGTAGCTTTGCGCCTTTCCTGGAGCTCACTTGGTAGCCCAGGCTGGCCTCGAACTCACAGAGATCCGCCTGGCTCTGCCTCCTGAGTGCTGGGATTAAAGGCGTGCGCCACCACCGCCCGGCACAAATATCACTATTTAAAACCAAGTTTTAATCAACCCCTTTAGAAGAAAAGGCAGAAATGTTGATTGTTTGTACAAAAATAAATCTAGTAAATGTCAGAAGATGATCAAAGCACGGACATCCACACAGAATAGAAGGAAGATGAAGACGTTTCAAGTAGAGAACCATAGACAGGAGGGCTGTGTTAGTTTCTAGATACTCTGGCATTTACTATGTGTCTCTGATTTAGCTGCTTTGTCATATATATGTTTTATTCCTGATTGTATGTCATTATCCACTCAATTTTAATTTCATCATTTCACCTTCTTTTTCCAATAGAAGGTCCCTTGAGAGGTAAAACTTTCATGCTTTTGGATAAACTGTACTGACCTCTGGTCAGAGAGCTGTTGTGTAAATTGTAAAGTGATCTGAATACACTGTCGGGGGTGGAGATGGCATGGAGATGAGAAGATGCAGAGAAGAGTCTAAGATTTGAGTAAGAGTAAGTGTCCCCAGACATGCCTTGCTCTCTCTTCTGAGTTTCTTTGAATGAAAGACCAGAGCAGTGCTCAGGGACTGAAATTAGTTAATTAATTAATTCCTTTATTTATTGGTACTGAGGCATGAACTTCAAGCCTTAAGCATGCTAGGAAAGTGCCCCGTGACTGAGTTATGTCTCCCATTCTCTTTTTACTTGTTTTATTTTGAGAATCTCACAAAGTTGCCAGCCTGGTCTTGGACTCACCCTCTAGCCAAGGCATCCTTCCTCTGCCCTCTTCCTTAGTCTCCCAAGTAGCTGAGATTACAAGTCTGTCTCACCCAGCCTGGATGAGGACTTCCAGGTTACTGGAGGAAGGGGAGGGAGCATTGTCCTAGTTCTCCCCTTCTGTGATAAACACCATGACTGAAAACAACTCAGACACCAGGGGTTTTATTTCGCTTACCCTTTCACATCACCATCAGCCATCTAAAGCAGTTGAGGCAGGACCTGAAGCAGAAGGCGTGGAGGAATGATGTCTACTGCTTTGCTCCCCATGGCTGCCAAGCCTATTTCTTACATAACCCAGGACCACCTGCCTAAGGGTGGTACCACCCTCAGTGGACCAAGCCCTCTCATACCCAATCATTAATCAAGAAAATCTCCCCCAGGCTTGCTTAGAGACCAATTTGATGAGGGCATTTTCTCAACTGAGGTATCTCGTCAGATGACTCCAGCTTGTGTCAAGTTGACCAAACCAAACCAAACAAAAAAACAAAAAAACAAAAAAAAAACAAAAAACAAACAAACAAACAAACAAACAAAAAACCCAACCCTAGCCAGCACAGTTCCTATACTCAAGATAGAAGGGAGCATATCACAATGTCAGTTCTCTGAGAGGAGCACTCTGAAGGCATTTCTTCATGAGTTGGAGAAATACTGACATTCCAGCCCCTTGGTGTTGGTATTTGAAGCGTCATATTGGTTCATTGTGCTTCTTTCCCACACCCTGACCCATGAACCCATCCCATCCCCTGCCCTAGTTGAGTCCTCCTCCTTCTAGAATTTTCATGACCTACAGACTTGCATGACCAGTCTGCAGGCATCTTACAGAAGCATTCTAATTGTCTTTGTGCCCAGGCCTCCTCTTGGACAGTTGGCAGCTTCTACATCTGCTGGCTGTGTGTTCTTGCGTAGCTCATTAACCCTCTGAGTCAGGGTCTAAATTTTCAAGTCAAGGCTGACAGTGTCCAAGTAAAACTTGCCCTGTCTACTGCCTTGGTTTTCTGACTATAACAGAGAGAAAGGGCTTGGTGAGCTGTACGTTAGTAGCGATGGAGACAAATGTCGCTCTGCCGATTCTCTGCTTCAAATCCTCCCTTACGCCTGGAGTAGGTGTGGCGTTAATGATTTTGAGACCTCCTGGAGCTCTGTGCACAGAGAAGGCACTCCATCAAGATCTAGGAGTGATAAAGTGGAATGGAATCCATTGCTGGAGTCAGACCTAGACTGTTATTTTCTATTGTCCTATTATCTATACAACCTTGAGGATTGACTTAATCTTTCAGGGCTTCAGTCTCTCCATTACAACATGAGAAGGAAAAAATGAATGCTTTAGAGAGCAGTTGAGGGAACTAATGAGGTCATGAATATAATGTGACTAATATACCACCTGGCATTATCACCCAGTAAATGTCTTTGTTCTTGCAATTGTATTCAGAAGTTCTGATAAAAGAAAAATGTACTTGGCATTTGCTTCAAAGTAGTGATGCTACTAGGCACTTAGGGATGCAAGAATGAATGGGACTCAAGGTTACTGGTAATCAAGAAAATGAGAATTAAAACAAATCGTTAAAAATATGGCATGTCAGAAAAAAAATATTATCAATTGTTCAGAGGTGTGATAGAGTTGTTTTTCATATAGGTAGTGGGAATACAAATTGTATTTTTGGAGGGCAAGTTCATAATTTCTTTGTTTAACTCTTTCTCTTTGGATTTTGAGGAAGAGCCTTCCTTTATAGCCCACAGTCTTCGAACTCACATCTTTCTGCCTCCGAGTCCTAAAAACTAACATTATATGTGTCACCTCTCATTTTTACTTGAATTTAAAATGTGCATGCACTTTGAATCTAGCAACCCCACTCTTACTATTTGCCCTAAAGAAACATTTGCATATGTAAATTCTGAACCATTTACAGAAGTTTCCATTGCAGTATTGCTTATGAATAAAACACTGGAAAAATAAAACCCTAAATATTTATCAGCAGACTAAAGCAATACATGTCCCAATTATACTATGAAAGACTACAAATCAGTTAAAATGAAAGGAGATCTGTGTTTGCTGACATGAGAAGATCTCACAATAATTGTATTAAGCATAGAGGTAAAATATAGCATGTGTCATTTATGATCCTTCTGACAGAAAAAAAAAACCCTCAAAGCTTTTTGACTCTGGGTACCTACATGAAACACAGGAAAAGCTCAATGGATATTGTCAAAATGGCAAGGTTTTCCCCTGAGGACTGCCTGGAGTATCAGAGGTGATCAAGGGGACTTAAAGTACTGTCTTAACATTGCCTTAATTTTTAACGAGTGCTTGCATTCATATGTTATTTGAGTAATAATAAAATAATGATAATAACTAGGCACTCAGGAGTTCTGCTGTAATTATCAATGTGACTGGAGCATGGATTTGTATCTGGAAGCTGTAGTGACATTCACTGCAGTGCAATTGCTTTCCCGCCACTTGTTTGGTTTGTGGAGGGTGAGGCTGCTGTAACAAAGTGCCAGAGACAGAGTGGTTTATAAACAACAGAAATCTAGTTCTCTGGAAATCCAAGACTAAGATGCCAGGATGCTTGGGTTCTCCTGAGAATGCTCTGAGGCTTCTGAGTTCTGAGTCAGAATGGAAAGAGAAGAGAGAATGAAGTTTCTCCTGTTGCCTCCTCTAAAGATACTACTCCCATTTTAGGGCTCCTTTGTCATGAACTAATTTACTCCCAAGGTTCTGCCTTCAAATATGATCATATTCAAAATTAGAAGTAAACGTATATAATCGGGGAGCACATAAATACTTATTCAATAGTATCTCACTCCCAGCCCCAAAATTGATGTCCTCCTTGCCCCCCAAACGTGTTCATTCTGCTCTAACAGTTCTGCCAATTTTATCACATTTATCTATCCGCTCTGAAAGTGGAAATTCTCATCTAAATACCACCTCCATCAGTTATGGTGGAGACTCAAAGTACACAATCCAGAGGCCAAACTGCTCTTTCACGGAATCTGTAAAACCAAACTGCTGATGTGCTTCCCAAAGGCAGTGGTAGGGCAGAGGTATGATTGACATTTTCTGTCCAAAAGCAGAAATGGATGAGAAGGAAGCAGGAAGCTGTGGTTGGCCTCAAGTCAGCCTGAACCTTACCAGGGTAAAGAGATTAAACTTTATGGCTTGGTAACAATTCTCTTTGGATTGAAATTCAACCCTCAGGCCCACTGAGGCAATTCATCCCCCAAATCTCTGGTAGGCAGAGGTCCGATGTCTGGGATTTAGCTAGATTCAAGCCCCCAAGACTTTGAGCCACTTGGTGTCTGTGACTGTGGGCAGAGGCTGGTCTCTTCCAAGTGGTTTGATATCTTCCCACCTCCTGCATATCAAAGAGGGTAGATCTGTTGCCCTCTAAGTTGCCTCAGACAATTCTTCCCATCTTGAAGAGCAGAGTATTTTTGTAGATGAAGAAGGTCTGTTTCATGCGTTATTTGACATGAAACCTTTCTGTACTTCTCTTCTTCAAACCCTTCCGTTTAAACTTGAAAATGTCCCAGTGGAGTACATGATGAAGAATGTGAGCCCACCCAAGAGCCTCTCCTTGCCAAATGTTCTCCAGGCCACTAGCTTGTCACCACCAACCATGCTTTGTCACATTGTGTTATATGAGTAGGCTGAGAATGTCCCAAATATTCATTTCTAGTTCCTTTTATTAGAAATTCTGTCTTGAAGGGTTTTTTTTCTTTTACTCTAAGCAATGAGGAGAAACCATGTCCATTGCTGTGTTATTACTAATTGTCAGAGGACTCATCTTGCCCTGAGTTCTCATATGTCTTGTGTCTCTGCACTGGAGCTGGCACACTGGCATTGAGATTGGCGAGATGGCTTTGTTTAATCACCCATTTCTCTCAGCCAATGAAATTACAGTGCTCATTGTGCAGTATGGTTGAGAAGCCATGGCTTCCCACTGGAGTAGATATATAAGTCAGCAGTTAAACTCTCAGCCCATATACTCAGGGTGCTTTGCTCAATCTGTACCACTATTCTCAGAGCCAAACACTATCTTTGGAAGCAACCCAAAACTGATGCATAGGCCTATGATGAAAGTACAGTAGTAGCCAATTAAAAACACTCTTCGGGGGTTTCAGGAATGGCTCAGCAGTTAAGAGCACTGGCTGCTCTTTCAGAGGATCCTGGTTCAATTCCTAGCACCCACTTAGTGGCTCATACCCATCTGTCACTACAATTTCAGTGGATCTGGAACCTTGTCCTGCCTCTGAGGGTACCAGACACACACATAATGTACAGACATACATGAAGGCAAACACTCACACAAAAAGTAATGAAATAAAAATTAAAAAATCATTCAGTTGCAATGATCTTTTAGGGAATAAATGAACAAGGACAGTATGGTGTGCACTAAGCTATTAGTTACTAAGGGTGAGAATGGGAGAGAAATATGAGTGATCAGTGTCAGAGCCTCAGAAATAAAGTAGAAGAGGGAAAAGCAAATGGAAAGAGCTTTACTCAGAGTTCTCTAGAGATTGTCTGTCTGTCTGTCTGTCTGTCTATCTATCTATCTATCTATCTATCTATCTATCATCAATCCTCCACCCATCTATCCATCCATCCATCCATCCATCAATCCATCCATCAATCCATCCATCATCCATCAATCCATTGATCCATCGATCCATCTGTCTATCCATCTATGTATCTCTATCTCTAACATCTATCATCTTCCTATTATCTATCATGATCTATCTTCAAGTACCTATCATTTATCTACCTATATCTATCTCTATAGCTATTATCTATCTATCATATCTATTATCTGTCCATCATATATATTATCTATCTGTCTATCGTCTATCTAAATATATTTGTGATTTATCTTTCCATGATCTGTCATCTAATTATCTATCTGTCTGTCTGTCTATCTATCTATCTATCTATCTATCTATCTATCTATCTATCATCTGTCTATATCATTTATATATTTATCTACCTCTGTATCTATTATCTATCTATCTATCATCTATCTATCCATTTGTCCATCCATCTGTCTGTCAGTCTATTGTCTATCTCTATTAAGTGGGTTAGTAAATAGGCTTATGTAGTGTGGTTGAACTAGTCCAGCAACAGGCACTGGTGCACCTAGCTGAGAGGCTGATAATTCTAGTCTCTCAGTCCTTGAGGCCAGGTGCTTCAGCGGCCCTAATCTGGTACCAAAGATCTACAGTGTTCTGGAGACTCACTGGGTCTCACTCCAGCATGGAAGACTTGAAAAGCTGGTTCCAGAGTCAGCAAAGGACTCTGCATTACTGAGCTGGCTTGTGGGTGCAGAGAATTGAACCTGGATCCCCTGGAACAGCAGCCAGTGCTCTTAACCACTGAGCCATCTCTCTCGCCCTGAAAAATAATTTTAATGAAAAGTTTCCAGTCATGTTCATAGAAGAAACAATTTCCCCAGAATTGCCATTTCTTTTACTAGTAAGGCTGTTGCACAGTCCCTCCTTCCCCCTCCTTCCTCCCCTCCCCCTTCCCTTCCTCCCCTTCCTCTTCTTCCTCCTTTGTCCCCTCTTTAAATTATCTGTTGCTGCAAGTTCTGTACAGTTTTGTTGAGGCCCTCTCTTTCTCTCAAGTTGTGGTTCTGAGCTCCAACACCAGCAGTTCTCAACCCATGGGTTGCGACCATTGGGAAACACATATTTTTGATGGTCTTAGGAACCCCCAACCATAATTTTATTTCATTGCTACTTCACAACTGTAACTTTGCTGCTGAGTGGTGTCTCAGCTCCTAAGACCATCAGAAAGATGTGTTTTCCAAAGGTGGTGACCCACAGGTTGAGAACTGCTGCTTTACACTTTGATTCTCTCTCATTGGGAAGACAGCACTCCTTAGCTGGGATGGAGCCCTCTAGAGTGCACTCTGGGCTCGCTCTCCTGGTCTGATTCCACATTCTTTTCTTTTCTTTGACTCTGAATTTGTGTTTTGCTGCTGGTACCTGCCTCACAGGATGGCGACCCTTCAACGACCGTGGACACTCCAGCTGTCTATGCATGGGTGCCATCCATCTGAGGAAATCCTATGGGCTCCTTGGAAGGAAAAAAGTATGTTTAAAAAGATCAATTTCCACTCTCTCCCAAAGGATGTTTTTCTGGAGACAATAGACAGCTGCTTAAATTAATTAAGAGCAAAAACTGCACAAGGATGAGTCTCTTCCCCGGTGGGCTGTGGAGTCTGGGAGCTGAAATTATTTTTCTGTGCTAAAAGGGTTCCTTTTTAGAAGACTAAATTACTAACTTTTAAAAAGAATGGATCCCTTTGAGCAATGTCATCCTTGAACCCTTCAGCTCTCCCTTGAGAAAGCAGTGAACAATTTAGACTTGGGAGTCTGCATCACGGGCTCACGATGCTCCCATCCTGTCTCTATTTGGTAGAACACTCTGGGATGGGGAGTCTGCATCACAAGTACCCAATGCTCCCATCCTCCCATTTCTATTTGGTAGAACATGCTGGGATGGCAGCAAAGTCCACCAGGCAGTTGGTGACAGCTGGACTGGAAGACAGATCTGTGTTCTGCCCACTTCTCTTCACCCTTAGCTCTGTGTGGGGTTGGTAGATTGCTGGCACTCTCTAGCCAGCCTCTGATGTGCACCAAACTCAGGGTGGAAACAGGAAACGGGGGATCATTCCCTCCACTCAGTGTGCCATTCCTGCCTGAGTGGCTCCTCCATCATCCTTATCCTGCTTCCTTACTGCCTCCACTCACTCTTCACTTCTCATACCTCAGAGCTACATTATCTTCTGAGCCAGTCCTAGAACACATGGGCACACAAAGCCAGAATCTTTTGGGCAATGTCACCACACCCTACTCCCTACCCATCTCACCTCTGCACACTGTGGAATTTGTTTTGAGTCCTAACAAAGGACTTTTTCGGATGCTTTTTTCCCTCTGTTTCCTGAGTTTGCTGAAATTACTCTAGTTTCTCTTGTGTATTTTCTGTCTCACTTACCATCTTTCTTAGATTAAGTTCATCTTTTCTTCTGTTATTGATAAGTTTATGTGTACCATAAGGATAATGAAAGTGAGCTGGTCTGAAGGCAGAGGTCTAAACCAGGTGACCGTTCACAACTCATTTTGCTAAAGGATTTGCCATGTTCTATGGGTGTTTACAACTTCAGTAGAGTATGATTAGAGTTCCCTTCAGGCCTGCCTTACCTAGTCTTCAGAGTTCTCCACAACATTTAAACGAAATATTTAAGTCAACAATTCTTTATTATGAATACTTTTTCTTAGCCAAGGAAATACCAACAAACATTCATTTCCTTATCTGGGGGATGTGTCCTGCGCATGCAGTTTATACCAGACTCTGGGTGATGGATTCAAAGCACACCACATTGAATCTCCTTGAAACCTGAGACTCATAAGGGAATCGGTTCCCTCCAGGAATCAGGTCCTGTGCTAATGCAGAGAATTTAGTGGTAAAGAAAGTGAGCTCCCTGCTGCTATGGGCTTTGGAATGATAATAAATAAGCAAGGATGTAAAGTAAGAAAACATCAGGTAGTAATAATGAAGGGACTCTAGCTAGCCTGGGTGTGATAAACATGGCTCTGGCAGGCCTTGTCCTTCTCCCCTATTCCCTCTGCTTTGCTAAAAACCACTGTATTACATTCCTAAAGCTAGCCACTAAGGTCTAGTTAGTCCTTTACTTGGCTACTTCCTCCTTCTGAAGCTGACTACTAAGGTCCAACTATCAAAGTATTGAGTCCAGCATTCAAAAACCCCTTTGCGATTGCCTTAATTAGCCTGTCCAATCAAAATTAATCACCTCATTCTAACAAAGGGTTTACCCCTTTTACCTTCATAAGCTGCCATTTGCCTGGTAGCCAGGTCTGTCTCCTCTCTATCCAGAGGCAGTATTTTGTCCCTCTGGCACAAATATCCCTTCCCCTTCTCCCTTGTTCCTTTCTCCTTCCCCCTCATCCTCAATCTCTTTGTCTCTCATTCCCTGTCCTTTGTCCCTCTGGGGCAAATAAATCTGCTTTGTACTGAGAACTTGGTCTTGGGGTGTCTTGTGCCAATACTGGTCCCTTCAGATAAGGTCTGAAAATATTACCCAGTGTTTGGGGTGATAGGAGAGCCACTGGGGTCTACCTTGGGGTACACCCCATCTCAAGGAAGGGATTCCAGGTGAGGGGAAGAGCAAACAGTATAATATAGACTAACCTGATCTCTTCTGATTGGGTCCCAAGAAGCCATAGCATAGAAAGATGAGGTCAAGTGAACATGACAGGCTGTAGTACATCATATGGAACCTCTTGTGGGCTAGAGACAGAAATAAAGGGGTTTAGTTGGGGTTTCAATGGAATAAAACTGCTCAAAAGTTTTAAATAGGGAAATGTTTTCTTTTCTTTTTAAAAAGAGCCCAATTTTCTAGTTTCATCAGATTTTGGTATTAAAGTTGTCCTGGCTTTGCAACATGAGCTAGGAGCTCTGTAAACATTTTAGAACAATAGTTCTCAAATTGTTTCATGGGTCAGAATCACCTGGAAAGCCAGAGAAGAACACGGAGACCCAGGCTCACTGGAGTATGCAAGGGTGGGGCCTCTTTCTCTTCTGTTTCATTTTCCCCCATTTCCTGAATGATTTTTATTCGTAGCCAAGTTTGAAAATCAGTGGGTCAGAAAGTAATGCAATTATTTGCTATTTAAAGGTTGGATAAAATGCAGCTGTGAGCACTCCAGTTCCCGATGACTCTCCAACGCTGGTCCTTAATTATCTTTCC